>CAUYON010008995.1:0-23150 GCA_963573935.1 Arctocebus calabarensis
ATTTAAAATGTCCACTAAATTTTCTCAAGATATATCATTGGTTTCTATTAATGTGAATGGTTTAAATTGTCCACTAAAGAGGCATAGATTGGCTGACTAGATACAAAAACTCAGGTCAGATATATGCTGCATTCAAGAGTCTTACCTTACCTTAAAAGATAAATATAGACTCAAGGTGAAGGGATGGTCATCTACATTCCAGGCAAATGGAAAACAGAAAAAAGCAGGCGTTGCAATCTTATTTGCAGATACAATAGGCTTTAAACCAACCAAAATAAGGAAGGATAAAGACAGATATTTCTTATTTGTTAAAGGAAATACTCAATATGATGAGATTTCAATTATTAATATTTATGCACCCAACCGGAATGAGCCTCAATTTATATGAAAAACTCTAATAGATATGAGTAACCTGATTTCCTCCAGCTCCATACTAGTTGGAGATTTTAATACTCCTTTAGCAGTGCTGGATAGATCCCCCAATAAGAAGATAAGTAAAGAAATTTCATATTTAAACTTAACCATTCAATGTCTGGATTTAACAGACATCTACAGAACGTTTCATCCTAATAAAATTGAATACACATTCTTCTCATCAGCCCATGAAACATACTCCAAACTTGATCACATCTTAGGTCACAAATCTAACCTCAGCAAATTTAAAAGAATAGAAATTATTCCTTGCATCTTCTCAGAACACCATGGAATAAAAGTTGCGCTTAACAATAATGGAAATTTGCATACTCAAACAAAAACATGGAAGCTAAATAATCTTATGCTGAAAGACAGATGGGCCATTGATGAGATTAAGAAGGAAATCACTAAATTTTTGGAACAAAATGACAATGAAGACATAAATTATCAAAACCTCTGGGATACTGCAAAGGGGCAGTCCTAAGAGGGAAATTTATAGCACTGCAAGCCTTCCTCAAGAGAACAGAAAGAAATGGCCAGGCATTGTGGCGGGTGCCTGTAATCCCAGCTACTTGGGAGGCGGAGGCAGGAGACTCGCTTGAGCCCAGGAATTGGAGGTTGCTGTGAGCTGTGATGCCACAGCACTCTATCTAGGGTGACAGCTTGAGGGTCTGTCTCAAAAAAAAAAAAAAAAAAAGTGCCCCCTGCACAGAGGGCCCAATCAAGAAGCTTGCTTGAGTGTGCTGTGTAACATGTGACCCTGATGCGCACAGGGTCCCAGGAGGAATGGGAATGTCTGGGTGACCATGATGAGCCAGGTGTGAGCAGAGTGGCTCGGGCATGTCAACGGGAAGGCTTCTGAGGTCAGAGAGGCAGGGTGGCCTGTCTGGGCTCAGGAAACAGAGGGGTGATGCAATGACATGTGTCCAGTAAGTTTACCATCACAGGAGCCTCCAGGGAAGCTCACAGGCCAGAGGTGGATAGGGCCACCCCTAATATCCTGCTGGTACCAGCATCTTTGTGCTAGGAGTGCAGCCCTGGTGAGCTGTCCAGAGAGGCCAGCACCAGGGACAGCAGATGGCCAACTCCATCTGCAGTGGTCTGAGGGCTCTGCCAGCACTGGGGGTGGGAGCCTGCCACGGTGGGCAGCACTTGTACAGGCTGAGACCTCAGAGCCCAGGGCCCGGCCCTGTGGGTTAACTGAGGAATTCTGTCGCTTTCTCTGCAGCTTCGGGCGTTGTTGGCCTCTCAACCTGGAAAGGCCTTTGAATAAGGTCAATAGGGTAGGTTTCCAGTTCCTCTGATTTGCTGTGATCAAAAAGACTTCTAATTTGCTTATCATTCTTCTAGACCCCTCTTAAAACACAGAGATTTCTTTCTTTTCTTTTTTTTTTTTGAGACAGAGCCTCAAGCTGTCACCCTGGATAGAGTGCCGTGGCATCACAGCTCACAGCAACCTCCAATTTCTGGGCTCAAGCGAGTCTCCTGCCTCCGCTTCCCAAGTAGCTGGGACTACAGGTGCCCGCCACAACGCCCAGCCATTTTTTGGTTGCAGCTGTCATTGTTTTTTGTTTAGCGGGCCCAGGTTGGATTCGAACCCGCCAGCTCAGGTATACGTGGCTGGTGCCTTAGCCCATTGAGCCACAGGCGCTGAGCCAAACACAGAGATTTTGGAATGTTTGTGCTAAGAGGGGTTTAAAGATTAGCTGGTCCAGAACTTTGAAATGCTGTGAGTCTCCTCCTTTTCCTCTTCTTCCTCAATGAAAGTGAGAAGGGGCTGCCGTGCTCAACCTGAAACCTGCTAATTTCAGCCACCTTCTTATTTCAGAGGAGAAACTGGGCCCACAATGCCTGGCTGACTCACTAAGGGTCACAGCTGTGTGAGTGGCAAGGCTGGGACAGGACTCCAAGTCCCTGGTGTCCTTTTTTGCTTTCTCTGTTCTTCACTGTCACCCCTTTCTTCCTGCTTCTGGAACTGGGCTATAAAATAGCCTGGGGGATACAACAAGGCACACAGAGATGGGGACATTTGGGAAGCGGGAAAAGTGCTGTTTTCCAGTTCTGTTCTGGTGGGGTTAGAGCTGTGGTGGGGGATTATTTGGGATGTTTCCCATGTTGGAACAAACAGAGTGACTCTCTAATCATCAGCTGGTAGGGACACATCTCATTGTGCCCCACAAAACACTGCTACAGATGCAAAACACAGGCTGGCAGGGGGAACATGCATGTGTGAGCCAGACCTGTATAGTTTGTATATTTCTCTAAGATAGAAGGCCATCTGTGCCTCTGATCTGTTGGAACAGTCACAAGCAAACAGATTCGAAGTGACAGGTGTGGTCTCAGGTACTGCCTGGTCAAGACAGTGAGAAAGACATAGAGTTTAGAATAGGAATCCAGATAACAACCTATTACTTGAACGAGCTAAGAAAGTTACTTAACCTCTTTAAAGCCCCAGCTTCCTCTGGGAAGAGTAAATGCAATCAAGCACATGCCAGCACTTTGACTAGTCCCGGGCACATAGTAGGTGCTGAACCAGGTCAGTCGCTATCCTTGTCCTACATTCTTATTCTACAAAGTGGGGCATGGAAACCCAGAGCAGTGAACTTGCCCAAGGCCATGTTGCTAACCTGGCTGGCAGAGGTTGCAGAATCCAAGGCCTCTGCGTCCCAGTCCGTGCTCTAACAGCCACACTGCCCTGGCTCTGAAGCATGGGCCTGTTTAGGATGGCAGAGGCAGGACCCTGCCTTGTGGGGAAGGGCTGGCCCTTCTGCAGGAGGGGAAGGGCGTTCTGTTCCAGGCCTTCTCCCTCCCACACTGGCAGTGCTCCTGGCATGACCATTTCTTTGAGGGGGATTCCAGTGCTTCTCAGGGGCCATTGCCTCTACTTCGTAGAAGTCAGCCTGGCTATAGGGTGAACATAGGCTCAGAAAGCACTGGGTTCCAGTCCCGGGTGTGCCCACTGGAAAGTCACTTCATCTCTGATTACTATGGACTTCATAGGGTTGGAGCAAGAATCAAAGAGATCCTGGATGCAAAATGCCAGCGCAATGTCTGACAGACAGCGGGCTTAACTCAGGAAGCTTCTCTCCTAGTTCTCCTAGAACTTCTACAAGAGAGATCTACAACGAAAAACTGGGTTACCGACTGTCAGGTGCTTCCGGGCCAAAGCCCCACCTGTCCAGGGGTGCTGGCCGAGAAGCTCATGGAAGAGCTGTCGATGTGGGCATGACACTGTGTGGCCAGGGTGCACCCCTGGACAGCCCGGCCTTTCCTGAGCATCTTCCCCTCTTCCTCCTGCTCGTCTATAAGCCTCAAGGAGATAAGTCTCCTGGCTGCACTTCCTCTAGCCCCAATCTCTTCTACTCTTTCTAGCCCCAATCTCTTCTACTCTTTTCCTTACCTTGCTTGGCAAGAGCTACTCTGATCCAGAGTTTTCTTATATAATAATTACAAAATAATTTAGGGCAATAGTTCTCAGCCTGTGGGTCGAGACCCCTTTGAAAATACACCCTGCATATCAGATATTTACATTACAATTCATAACAGTAGAAAAATTACAGTTATGAAGTAGCAAGAAAATAATTTTATGGTTGGGGGTCACCACAACACGAGGAAATGTATTAAAGGGTTGCGACATTAGAAGGCATTAGGCACTGATTTAGGGCGTGTGAATGAAAAGGCACACATGTACATTCAGATCTAATCTTCACTGAATAACGAACATCGCCAAGAATCACTGGGCACAATGGCATGTGATGTCTTTGAATGCCTCACTAGTGCCCCACCTTCTGCAAACGACCCAGTGTGCCTGGACCTTCAAGTGTCTAGGGTCAGAGAGGGGAGCCAGGCTGAACTTTGCCTGGTGATGACAAAGATTTGTAGCTGGCCCTGTTTCCTAGCTTCACCTCCAGACCCATCTTCTCCCAGGGAGGGTGGGTGAAGACATTCTCAGGAATGGGCATGACACATGATAGAAAGGCAAAGGGGCTCACTAGAGCCACAGAACAGATGCGCCAGGAAACTCTGACACTGACAATGGCAGGTGCGGGCTACTCAGAGCCAGGCCCAGAGGCTTCTAGCAAGGATGTGGGCTGTGTGTGTCCTGATGGTGGCAGCAGAGACCAGCTCAGGAGCCACCTGGCTGCCTTGTCCTAACTGAGCGTGGACTGAATCCAATCAATTTCAGTGCTCAGCACATCTGAAGCTGTGTGTGGCTGAGAGTATCCGGCAAGGCTCAGTAGACAAAGCTTTTCTCCCTGGCACACACACATCCTTCTGGCCATAGGGCTGCGCTCTGGAAAGGCAGAACTGTTGCTTTCCTTCCATGCATAGGCCTGGGATCCACTATGTGCACCCCCTGCTTCCACCTGGAGCACAGGGAGCCCCTGCCCAGCACTGAGGCCATCTCAACTCTGGCTCTTTGTGCCTGCAGGAAAGCAGGGCAGAGGCTAGTGCTGGTCTGAAAAGCCAGATAAGAGGAAACTGATGCATGCACTTTGCTACCGGCTCAGATCGCCTGAAATAGCTGGCAAATTGGCAAAAAATGGCACCCTTCTTTGAGGTCTGTAAGTAGCTTTCAGATAAATGGAGCTACTGAAAAGTTCTGAAACAAGGGGACCTCCTGGAAGAGGTCTGCTTGCTTGAGACCAGAGCGGGACTAGGCTATGAAAACAGCCCCAACAGGTAGGATATTTACCGAGAGAGTGCAGGGTTCTGAAGCTGGACATATGCTCTTCTATCTTAATGTCCCTTTCACTGGGGCCTTCACAGGGTTAGCGCTGGTCCCACAGGAGTCAGGGCCATGAGTCGAGATAGGGAGCTGATGTGGAGGCAGCCAGGGCCGAGCGGGAGCCTTGTGAGGCAGGCTCAAGGAGCAAGATGGACACCACAGGAGCCGGGTGTGTGGTTCCCAAGGGCTGCCAAAGTCTATTTTGAACACAACTTCATATCTTTCATTAGAAAGTAACATGCTCCACCCCCGGTATCTGAAGGCTGCTTTCAGGGAGCCACAAGTATTCCTGAGGTCCAGGTCCAGGCAGGGTCCTTGCTCCTGCCTTGGCTCACATTTTTATGGTGTGGGAATGGCCTTTCCAGCTTTGCAGCAAGATGGGATCAATTTTAAACTCATACATAACAGAAGGGCTGGGGGAGAATTAGGGGTCCCTTTAGAATTGCAAAACCCAGGTGGGTGTGCAGGTGGGAAGGGGGTGCTGGGAGTTGGGGAGGGAGCCACACCACACATCTCGGGTTCTCTAATGCTCGGCACAGCACCTGGCATGCGCTGCCTACTCGGAAAGCACTGCATTTCATCAAACAGCTTCTGCACCACCAGATCTGGACCGCCTCACTGTGTGACCAGGACCCTGGGCCAGTTGCTTCACCTGGCAACCTCCTCCCCACGTGTAAGGTGTGGATGATGGTCAGAGCCAGCAGGATGGTGGTCCTGGCATCTTGGCAGTGTGTTTGCTTGCTTCTGTTTTTATTTTATTTTTCTGACAGGTCTAAGAAGGGAATGATTAAAAATAGGCACTCACTTTGTAAACCAGAGCACCCTAAACACATGGAAGAGCTAGAAAATTCGAAAGCTGCCTCTCCTGTGCTAACTTCTCCAGTATGAAGGCAGCCACGGCGACGCGGGAGCCTCCCCACACATGGTCGGAAACACAAGATCGACACAAAGGAGGGGGTGTGTGTGGTTCCCATTATTAATACAGTAGTTAAACTAAACTAAACGAGAGAGTTAAACTACCGTATTAATAATGTATTGGCCAATAGTGCTACATTTTCTCATTATCATTATTCTGTTTTAGAAGTCAACAATCACAGTATTAAAAATATATGTGTATTTCCATGACAGACAATAAAGCTGCTTTCATTAAAAATGAAACATGCGGCTGGGCGTGGTGGCTCATGCCTGTAGTCCTAGCACTGTGGGAGGCCGAGGCACATGGATTTCCTGAGCTCGGAAGGCTCAAGACCAGCATGAGTCAGAGTGATCCAGAGCAAAAGACCCCGTCTCTACCAAAAAAAAGAAGACACCGGGCATTGTGGCAGGCGCCTGTAATCCCAGCTACTTGGGAGGCAAAGGGCAAGAGAATCACTAAAGGAAGAAAAAAAACAACAACGACAACAACGAAAACCAAACAAACTCCAAACTAAGAAGAGTGAAAGGCAGCTGAAATTAAAAAGCAAAAAAAAAGAAACATGCAACTTGCAAACATTTTCATTTTTCCTGAGCTGTGCCCTTAAGCAGAAGCAGGTTACCCCCCCCTGACTCGGAAAGTTTGCTTTGTTCATCAACCCAAAGAAGAGAAAACCAGGAGAAGTGGTCCCTGAAAAGAATCCAGACTTCTGATTGAAAAAGATCTTGGAGTACAAGGCCAGATAGAAATCATGGTTCATGTTAAAGGCTAAGCCTCCTGTGCCAACCAGCCATGGCATGAGGAACGGCTGGGAGACAGATTGACAGCCTCCCCCGTAGGAACCTTTGGGGCTTTGTTCCTCTTGAGATCAGGGCAAGGCCATGGTGTGACTTGAAACCACCAGCTGCTTGAACATGACCAAAGTGTCCAACATCTGCTCCCTCTGTTGTGACCAGGCATGTGTGGAGCGTCCCCTCCTGGGACACAAAGGAGAGGCTCCTGGAGGAGGCAGATGGGCCAGGGCCAGGCCCAGGGCAAATGGGCCTGTGAAGAAGACTTGAAGAGACCAGGACGAGGAGCTTGGTTAAAGGGGCGACTGCCCTTCAGAACTATTTCAAATGTTTGAGGGGTTGTCAGATGAACTTGTTCCACGTGGCTCCAGAAAGCATGGCTTAGGATCACAGAGATCCTAAGAATTACAAGGTGGGCAAATTTCAGCTCCCCAGGAGAGCTGGAGAGTTGAAAGAGAATGGCCTGTCCAAAGAGTAAGAGTCCAGGAATGGGGGTGCCATCCCTGGAAGGGATCAGGGAAGGGGCAGGTGGGAGCCACTTGGGGGACAGGTGGAGCTGAGCACCATGAGGATGTGAGGTTATAAAGAGAATCCAGGTGGAGGACACCAAAAAGGCATGGAGAGAAAGAACCCTGAGGTCCCGGGAGGTTCTGTCCGGTTCTCTACGGAGACAGCAGGGAGAAGGCCTCTTGACTGCTCATTCACAGAGTGACAGGCAGCTACAGGAGGGGACTGTGGCCTAGGACAGCAAAAAAAATAACAGCTGTATCTGGCTCACACCACCTATGAATGAATACAACAGGGTGAATGTGGAGAGTTGCTACAATTCAGGTACCTCTCCAGCCTTTATTTAGCTGCAAGAACTATTTTTTTTTTTTTTTGAGACAGAGCCTCAAGCTGTCACCCTGGATAGAGTGCTGTGGCATAACAGGTCACAGCAATTTCCAATTCCTGGGCTCAAGTGAGTCTCTTGCCTCCACCTCCCAAGTAGCTGGGACCACAGGCGCCCGCCACAATGCCTGGCCATTTTTTGGTTGCAGCCGTCATTGTTGTTTGGCGGGCCCCGGCTGGCTTCGAACCCACCAGCTCAGGTGTACGTGGCTGGCGCCTTAGCCCGCTGAGCCACAGGCGCCAAGCCTGTAAGAACTATGTTTTTGCCAAGACTAACAGGACTCCCCCAGGTGAAAACTTCATCTCCTCTCTTCAAGGAAGAGACACACAGAAGAAGGTAAAAAGAAGAGAAGAGAAAAGACAAGAAGGCAGGCAGAAGAGAAGCAGGAGTGGGAGGGGAGGGCTTTGCTAGGTGGACGCATTTGGAAGCGTCAATGTTCACCCATGGGTCTTGGCACCAGGTCGCTAGAAGCATTTGCAGGCTACTCTTGAGGCAGGCTGGCATTGTGACCAGGCCCTGGGCAGGAGGATAGCCGCTGTGAGCTCACAGCGCAGCCCTGCCTCTCACTAACCCTGGGGGAGCCACAGCTTCTCTGGCTTGGTGTTTCTTTCTGCACATTGTGGGCTTGAATTAGACAAGGTCCTCCCCGGCTCTTGGGAGTTGTGGCTTTCTGGTCAGTGGGCTGGCAGAGCTGAGGACTAGGCCTGGGGATAACGCAGGGTCCCTGTCCCACTACCTGGTTTTCTGGGCTTCTGGGAATACTTTTAGCTCACATGGTGAGGGCTGCCCAAACCTGGGATGGAGGAATCCTGGGCTGAGCCCGCTGACGGTGGAGAGGAAGCAGGGAGGGGCAGGGGGAGAAAGCGGCACTTACAGCAGGAGGAAATGGGCACGCTGATGGCCAGGATCACCCAGGCGATGTCCATCTTGCTCAGGCAGATGGTGGCCCTGTGCTGGGGTTTGTCCCCTTCGGCCACGTGGGAGATGTTCCCTGCTGTTCCAGGCTTCCAGGTTCCAGCGGGGACCAGGCGGTTGAGGAAGTTGCCTGTGGCCGTGGACACCACTGTGGAGAGAGGACTGGGCGGCCTGTCGGTCGTGGGGAAGGTGGCTGGAGAAACAGTGCTTTCTGAGACCCCCGGGGGGTGGGTTGGAGCCTGCGGGGTTGTGGATGTTCCCTGAGGAATGCCCTGGGAAGGGGCTGAGACACTGGCATCAAAGGCAGCCTGGGTGGGTCCCATGGCGGTTGTGAAGACCCCAGCACTGGCGGACAGAGGTCTGCTGGTGTTTGGGGTGACAGTAAGCCAGGAGTCACTGTGGTTGGGGCCACCCTGCGCGTTGCTGTGGGGGCGCTGAGAAGGCACTGGGGCAGGTCGTGGACTGGCAGGGGCACCTGAGGCTGCTGAGGTGTCTGGCTCCCCTCTGCGGCTGGTGACGGGAGAACCAACTCCCGGGGTTGCTGTCTGAAGGCCTGGCTTGTCCTCTGCAGGCACCAGGGGGGTGGTGGCTGGTGCCCGCAAGGTGCTGCTGGGTGCTGTGGTTGTAGTCACTGTCCGGGGCTGTGGTGAAGAGGGGTAGCCCCAGAGAGGGGTCCTGGGGGTGAGGGCAGAGGGCTCTGGCTCCATTGACCCTGTGAAGTTGCCCTTGTAGATCTGAAAGATTTTCCCCAGGGGCCGCTTCTGCCCCAGATGTGTGGAGCTCTGATTTCGTCCCCGCTGGCCTTCCTTCCTCCCAGCATGGCCACCAGGGACAGGCGGGACAGGGCGAGCTGAACTCCCAGCCCCCTTTCGGGAAGAGCCTGGGGGCCTGGGGATCCTGCGTGTGGCAGCCCTGGGGGACCCTGTGGTGGGACGGCTGGTGGCTCCCGGTGGCTTTGTCAGCAGGATGGTGGGGGTGGCTTCCCCTGGGGGGCGGCCCTCTGAGTGGGAGGTTGTGGTTGTCATGGCCTTTGGAGGGGGCCCTGTGGGCAGGGGCCTTTCAGAATGGGGGTTGGTTGCTGTTGCCACGATGGTGGAGACGGAGTCTACAGGAGGATGCCCATCTGGAAGGGCTGTTGTTGTTCCCATGGGCGCTGTGGCCTGTGAGGACAGTCCATCAGGAGGGGGGGTCAGCGTCACCAGGGAGGAGTATCTGGCCGAGCCGAGGAGTGCTGTCACCATGGTGCCCTGGGGAGTGCCTGAGGGGAGAACCTGAAGAGATTCCCTGGGAGATGGTTCCTGGATGGCAAATGCCAGAGCTTCGGTCAGTGCCACGATCAGGAGGAAGCCTTGAGAGGGAGACAGAGAGAACAGGTGAAATACCTGGGGAGCGGCTTATAGCTTGGGCCTTCCTTACCCATGACCTTGCAGAGCTCTGGAAACTCCTGAGGTCCACGATGGAGCCTAACTCAGTCAGACAGAATCACACATGGTGTTGGGGCAGGTCTATTAGGTAGGTGCTACCCAGCACCTGTTGGGAAGAGAGACCAGCACCAGGGGAAGTGGGGCAGCTAAACTGGCCAGTCCTGCCCTGTGCCCTGTACCTCTGAGGTGGCATCAGCCCCCTCCCCAGGGCAGCTTCCAGGACAGGCTGGGGTGGGGCTGCAGAAGCAGGCCTGTGGTCTCTGTGTCTGTCTCTTCCTCTGCAGCCGTGGAGCGGTGCAGGCCAGCTTGCCCAATGGGAAGCCCGCATCTTTGTGTGAGCCACCCGAGCTGATGAGGAAGGCCTGGGTGGGCAGAGCCAACCAACTTCTGTGCCCTTTCCTGAACCTTCCATCTATAAACTACACAAAGGGACAAGTGGACAGACCTCTGTTCCTTCAAGCCCATTCACCAAACAATTAAAGAGCATCTACTCTCTCCTTGACCTTGGAAGGCACAGAAACGCACAGGGCAATCTCCACTTTGTACACATCCACAGACAATCCCTACATAAGACGAAGATGTCTCAGTGCCATAGCAGAGTGACAGGCAGGAATGGGGGGCAGGGATCCAGAGAAAGGAACGAGATCTGGAGCCCATCCCACACTTAGCACGGTCTGGAAGAGGAGAGGCATTTTGTAAACACCTGCTGGCATTGTCATTACCTGCTTTTCCTATGGCACTCCTGCGGCTGAGCTCCCTGAGGAAAACTGTCACTGGTGAAACCTAACCTTTTAGAGTAGGAAGAGCCCTTTTGAACATGAAAAATAAAAAAAAAAAAAAAAAAAAAAAGGATTTTGCATGATAGTGTACTTACAGTTCGTTGAGAAAATGCACAAGGACAAAAGCCTATATACGCTTAGAAACATTTCTAAATGTGAGTGGATTTTGTTAATTCTAAGAGCAGGTACCTGTATTTAAAAATAGTGCCTCATACAAACGTGAGATGTAGGCTTTATTCAGCTCGTAGAATGTGAGACTTGCTATTTCCTGACAACATATGAATTGGGAAAAGCTGGTCTCTGCTGCTGAGGAGTGGCCAGTCAGTCAAGGCCTGATTCTGGGCTGTTATTGCCTCCTTGTTCCCTTGTCACTTCCAGGCCTTTCCTTCAGCCCCCACTGGGCCCCCCAGATTACAGGTCGGGAGCTTTGTATGCATCTGATAACTCTATTAGAGCCTCTGGCCTTCATCGGATTCCAGCAGGACAAATGCCCAAGGTAGGGACCCTGGCTGGAAGACCGGTGACCTGGCCAGATTCTAGGAAGCAGAGAGGGGAGAGACCTGGCAGCCTTTGACAGAGGTGTGTGTTGGGACCTTGGCTTGGACTGGTGTCTCCCTTGGCCCGAACTTCTAAATTAGTGGGTGGGGGGAAAGGAGGAACTTCAGATTGAACAGAGGCAGCAATTCCCACTACCTCTGGAACCAAAGATTTTCCCCAAAGAATCTCTTTTTTCTAAATTTGCATTCATGATTTAGAGCATATAGGAACAGTATGTTCTGCTTATTCCAGTTAATCCTAAAAACTGTTTATTGAGCACCTGCTCTGCCCCACACTTTATGCTCAATTTAATCCTTAGGACCACTCGGTGGGGCAGGAAACTGAGGTTCTGGGAGATTTGGTAACATGTAGAAAGTCTTAGTGTAGCAGAAGTATGCAAATCAGGGCTATCTAAAGCCCATGGTCAACCACCACCAAGATATAGGAGGAGGAAGACGAGGAGCAAGGTGCATCCCCAGAAGACACACGCGCTGCTGTGCGGCCAGAGGCCCGTCTACCTCCCTGCCACTGCTCACCACCACCGGGACAATCTGCCCTCGGGGCTGCTAGTAGTGAGCTGCAGTGGTTTTTTTTTTTTTTTTTTGAGACAGAGCCTCAAGCTGTCACCCTGGATAGAGTGCCGTGGCATCACAGCTCACAGCAACCTCCAATTCCTGGGCTCAAGCGAGTCTCTTGCCTCTGCCTCCCAAGTAGCTGGGACCATAGGCGTCGCCACAACGCACAGCCAATTTTTGGTTGCAGCCATCATTGTTGTTTGGTGGGTCTGGGCTGGATTCGAACCCGCCAGCTCAGGTGTACGTCGCTGGTGCCTTAGCCCGTTGAGCCACAGGCGCCGAGCGACCTCCAGCGTTTTAAGGGACAATCCCTTAAAAGTCTCTGTGTGGGCCCCAAATGTTAAGGATTGAACTGAGCTCCCCCAAGCTCCTATGCTGAAGCCCCAACTCTCACTACCTCAGATTCTGGCTACATTTGGAGATAGGACCTTCAAAGATGTGATTATGGTAATATAAGGCTGATAGGGTGGGCGCTAATCCAATCTGACCAGTGTCCTTCTCAGAGGAGGTGATCAGGACATACAGAGACACAGGGGTGCAGGCACACAGAGGCATAGCCGTGTACAGACAAAGCAGGGGGAGGGTGCCGGCTGTGAGCCGGGGGGTGGGGGGGAGACTCAGGGGCATCTAGTCCTCCAGCACTTGATCTTAGACTTCCCAGGATCCAGAACTGTGGGACGTGGAATACTGTTTAAACCATCCAGCCAATGGCATTCTGCTATGACAGTCCCAGCAAACTGATACAACAGCTATCTTACAGCTGAGATCTGAGAAAGGAGGGACAGAGAGGGCTGGCGCACAGGGAGTTTATATTGGGAAGTGAACTGAGAGGTCAGCTGCGGGGGCCTGCGACGAGTGAAGCAGAGGAAACCAAGGGAAGGTGAGCTGCCCCGTGCAGAGACCTCGGTCTCACTGGGGACTGATGGGGAGCTGAGCAGGCTGCACCTCAAACTGCCTGAAAGGAGCAGTCGCCCAGATGCTCCCACCCGCACTGGGCAGGGGCTGCCCCTGGGTGCTCATCCCACAACGTTTCCTGGCTCATGCTGAGTCTCACTTGGCTGCCCCATAGCTGGAGTTAAAATTAAGGGCTCAAGGATTGCCGGGGTCAAGCACCAGATGGGTCAGATACAATCAGAGACCAGGGAACAAGGACACAGCAGTCTTTTAGCAGCAATATCCAGGGCAACACAATGCTTCAGGAGACACCGACTGACCCCAGGGACAAGCCTACAGGTGGCAGCTACCCCGGCCTCTAGAACTTTCAGAGCACTCCAGAGGCTGAGGGGTCTGCACTGGTCTTTAGATACACAGGAAAATAAACTCCTCTGACTTTCCCATCATCAGAGCTCCAAGGCTAACCCTCCCAGCCAAGAAGCTTCTGACCAGAATCTTTGGTGCTATAAGATGTACAGCGTACGTAAATATGTTTGTCTTGCTGCAGCTTTTTGTTTAGTTAGATCCCCTGAAGTTAGTTTTCTCTCTAGGAGGACTGGATAGTTAACCTCTCATCCCTTTCTTCTTTGCACTTTAGAGTAAATCTTTGGTACCATGTATGGACTTTGCCATCCTGGGAACCAAGGGTTTTCACCTGGAGAGTGACATTTAGATGCTACAATGACAGGAAACCTAGGGTTCATCTAATCCAATCCCTATATTTCATAAGGGAACAATGAAAGAAGGGAAGTGACTTGCCTAAGAACCCGTGACTGTTTCAGATACAGCCTGGACCACAGCCATAGTTTCAAAGCAACTTTTAATTTGTATCAGAAAAATCGCTACAATGTTGCACTGCCCATCACCACCTTCAACTTCTACTGTCCCCGTCAATATGGAAATCATACAAAAGTTTACCTCTCCTCTTTGGCACAAAAGGTCAACAACTGAATCCAACCCACAGTGTCACAATAAGCGTGCAAGGCCTTCAACCCAGGGCTTCCCTAACACATGCAAATGTTCATTCAAGGCCCATTGTGCACATACCCCCTCCCCTCAAGCTGGGGCTCCTGCCTCTTTGCATGTTATTTGCATTGATTTGCATAATGGACTCTGGAGCCTCTAATTCCAAAGATGTAAGGGAGACTACAACTAAAATCTAGCTTGACATGCTTGAAATGTGGAACTGACTTTTAAAAATGTTGGAATAAAGAAAAGTGTGTGTGGGGGGCGTGGAAACCACAGATTAATGGGTGCCCAGATGTCACAGGAAGCCTCCTTCTACAAAAATTCCAGTGTATACACGATCCCAGGACCCAAGGGAAGGAAGGGTCCTCCTCCTTCTGTTTATTTGGTCGGCTGCCCACAGTCCATAGTGGGCGTGACATTCGCATCTGGCAAAGGCAAGGAGGGAATTGGTGAAGAGAGAAATAACTAATATGTACCATGAATTGCCAGAAGGGCTAAGCCTGTGCTGACACATTTAATCGTCACAGCGATCTGAAGAGGCAAGTACTATTATTAGCTGTCTGCGGTGATGGAGGAAAAGCAGAACAGAGAGGTACAGGAACCTGCCCATGGTCACACAGCCGGGGAATGGCAGGCTTCAATCTGAACTTGAGCTGTTTGGCTCCAGAATCTCTACTCTCAACCACTTTGCTCTGTCAACCTACCCAGGACACTCTGCAGATTCAAAAGCCATGATTCCCATCTTTGGGGAAGTGATTTTTATTATTTTCATTTTGACTTTTCTTCTTTCTTACCTTTTTTCTTCTATCTTCCTTCCTGGGCTCTATGTGACAGCTCTGATGTTCTTTTAACAATTTAGTTAATTAACTTTACTTTGCAAGTAACTGGGGAGCTTGTGGTAGTACAATAAAAGAACTGAAAACCCCTGCTTTGATTATCTCCTCTTCCCTAATCCCGACATCTCATGCACACCATTGTTTGGGAGAAGAAAAATTACACATACATTTTCTTTTAAAACTGCTTACACACACGATATATTTGCTACTGGATAATTTGTATAAACATAATTTCATTTCGTTTTCCCAGTAATTCTAAACACTGTCTTCTTGTAAGTAGGTCTTCCTTTCTCATTAATCTGAGTTTCTGCTGTAAGACATTTTGTCCTTTGCCATTTTTAACCCTTGTGGTAGAGAATCACAGGAGTCTGGGAAGTCTCTGAGTCTCCCTGTCATAAGGAAGAAGACACTTGGTGTGCTGATTGTCTATATGTTCTCGGATACTCCTCCCACCACGAGGTAGAGTCTGTTTTCCCCAGGTGGGCCTCTGTGACTGCCCTGATGGACACAATGAGGCAGAAGTGACACTTCGTGCCTTCCAAGGCCAGGGTAGATCCTGCAGCCTCTGCAGGCTTCTCTTGGAGGCATTCAGCCCCCAGGTGAGAGGGTCAGCTCCCATGAGGGGGTCCCATGGAGAGACCTCATGGTGGGAGACAGGGACACCTAAGGACACCCTGCTGTCCCAGTCCCAGCCAGACATCCGATATCAGAAGCCTACAAGACACCCCCGGCCCTGGAAACCACACAACCTGGAGATTCCAGATGAGAGCCACCTAGCTGAGCCCTGTCAACCCTAAAATTTGTGAGCAAAATAAGTTATCATGCCACTATTTTAATCTTTTTATTTTCTTTCTTTTCTTTTGTAATCCATGGAAAACGAAAACACTTAGGAATTTAGCTTCTGCATCTGATTTTTTTTTTTTTTTTTGAGACAGAGCATCAAGCTGTTACCCTGGATAGAGTGCTGTGACATCACAGCTCACAGCAACCTCCAATTCCTGGGTTCAAGCGAGTCTCCTGCCTCTGCCTCCCAAGTAGCTGGGACTACAGGCGCCCACCACAACACCTGGCCATTTTTTGGTTGCAGCCGTCATCGTTGTTTGGCGCACCCGGGCTGGACTCGAACCCGCCAGCTCAGGTGTACGTGGCTGGCGCCTTAGCCCGTTGAGCCACAGGCGCCGAGCCCATCTGATGTTTTAATAGCATACCAAATCTAACTGTCAAGGAGTCTGTTTTCCACACAGGCAATAGCCTATAACCTTACCAGGAAATGGGCCTTTCTAATTCCAAGATTATCATTCCTCAGTTAGAAAGGATATTAGGACTCTTGGTATCTAGCTGTTGCACTTTACAGAGGAGAAGGCTGAGGCCCAACAAAGTGAAATGGCTTACCCTGGCCACACAGTGACACAGGGCGAGGGGTGCGGAGGGACCAGGGATCCAACGAATGCTGCCCACTCCGTGCTCTCTGCATGTTCACTGTAGTTCCAGCGTTCCTGTGTGCTGCCAACTCTGACCTTCAATGCCTCCTTTTGTTTTAGAGATCAAATATAAACTCCTAATTACTTGGACCATCGTTTCCCTTAATCAGAAATAAATATGCATCTCTCACTTCAGGATGAGCGGGGTGACTAATTTTAAGAGGCAACCTATGCCTGTGGCCTTGCTTACGAACCCAAAGAGTTTTGGGTTCAAATCTCTGTGGTTTCCCTTTCTAAAGGTAACCACATTTCAAAAGTTCCCTGTCCTCAAGTCCTGCTGGAGACACGCCTCATAGCACAGGGCTGCCAGACAGAAGGTTCAGGTCAGTGCTCAGAAAAAAACAGGACCATCATTTAGTGGGTTTCAGAAACGTTTGAGATCAATATGGTTCCACAGCTAGACTGACAAGGTCCAGGACTCCCCTGGGAACTGTCTCCAGAGTACAGTTTCTCAAACATGTGCTGGCAGGAAAACCACGTGAGATGGGGCTGTACCCCAGACACACTTACAGCCTCTGGCAGATTAACAAAGGCATGTACACACATGTGAACCCATGTGCATGTGTGTGCACGCTCATATACATTCGCACTCACGCAGAGCATAGGTCTTTTCCTGGGAGCAAGAAACAGGCAAGATGACTAATTTGCAACCTGAGTCAAATTTGCAGCCCTCATCATCTCCAGGCTAACACATGGTTACGTCATTTGTTCAAGGTCAAAATGGCTGCTGTGTAGCAGTACCAAGACTTCCACCAAGGTTTCTCCAGCCCTGGCTGCCCACAAGATCCTGGAGACTGAGAAGCCAGCTGCCATGCTTCCTCCTTAGAAGCCTGAGTAGCCCAGGGAGGGGCTCACGTGGAAAGGGACTGAGGCTCCTGGCCTTTGGTCCCAGCCGAACTTCCAGATGACAGGCGGTAGCAATTCATCAGCTATGTGAGTGAGCTATCTTGAAAGTAGACATATCTTCCAGCCCATCATCAACAACTATTTACACAGCTTTTTTTTTTTTTTTTTCTTTTTTCTTTTAGAGACAGAGTCTTCCTTTGCTGCCCAGGCTGGAGTGGACCAGCATCATTATAGCTCATTGCAACTTTGAACTCCTGAGCTTAAACTATAGTCCTGTCTCAGCCTCTCACGTAGCTGGGACTACAGCCATGGACCCCATGCCCAGCTATTATTAAAAATGTTTTTTGTAGAGACAGGGTCTTGCTATGTTGCTTAGGCTGGTCTTGTATTACGGGCCTCAAGTGAGGTCTTGTATTCTTGTACTGGTCTTGTATTCTGCCTCAGTCTCTCAAAGTGCGAGGATTACAGGCATGAGCATGCCTGGCTGATCATCGCTAGCTTTAGGCACTGGGTTTTGGGCTTTATTAGGCAGAAACAGCAACTAGAATATCACCCATGAAGAAGTGAAGTTAGAGCTCTCACAGTGACCATTCTGGATTTAGAACATCAGGGTTTTTTAGTGCTGGAGCTCAGTGGGCAGAGTTTGACTTGGGTTTCCTTATTGTTCTGCTTTCCTGATCAGACTCAGGAAAGAAAAACATTCCAGTTCTGGGCTCTTTCTAGCAGGGGTTCCAACCTGTAGCCCCTGGGCTGCATGCAGATTACGTGAGGACTATTTTATCTGTGGTGTTGGATATCACAAAAATTACACATAGACCTTTTTTTGCTCATTAGCTTTTGTTAGTGTTTGTGTATTTAACGTGTGGCCCAAGGCAACTCTTTTTCTTCCAATGTGTGGCAGAAAAGAAAAAAGGTTGGATGCCCCTGTATCTACACCATCACGATTTCTCTATTGACAGGCACAGATTCCCCCAAAGGAAGAAAGGAACATAGGCATACAGGGAGGGCCAAGAACCTTCCCGCCACTTTGTGGGCCGGGGGTGCAGAAGGAATCAAGCTGCCAGCAAACTGAGGACACGGCCATTTCCTTCAAAGGGCTGCTATTCCAGAAGGGAATGAAATCAGCTGTGACAGGGGTACAAACTCACACACTAAGTCCTCGCAAAGCCTTTTCCCAAACAAATAAAACTGAGACTCAGAATTAGATGGATGAAAAGGTCAACTCAGCCTCGAATAAAATAACAGGGTCATTAATATTCAGGGAATATCTCTCTGACATCATAGGAAAGAACACAAATGCACCAGTTCAGATTGCCTTGTACTCTCCCAAACTGAAAAACAGAGGCTCATAAAAAATGTTCCGTGTTTTACAGTACAGAACCCGACAAACACTCCGTCAGCCGGGTGAGCAAGGTCAACAGTGACAGTGATAGAGCCATGGTGATACTATGTCCCTTGACATGAAGAAAGCACTTTGTTTCTGCACTTGTCATCCCCGAAACTGTCACCCCAGGATAATCATAAGGAAAACTTTAGAAAAACCCCAAATGAGGGCCATTCTACAAAATATCTGACCGATAGTCCTCAAAACTGCCAAGGTCATCAAAAATAAGAAAAGTCTGATGTGATTTTTGGTCTTCTGGATATATACCTAGTAAAGGAATTATAGGATCGAATGGCAGATCTATTTTTAGATCTCTAAGTATTCTCCAAACATCCTTCCAAAAGGAACATATTAGTTTGCATTCCCACGAGCAATGTAGAAGTGTTCCCTTTTCTCCACAGCCATGCCAGCATCTCTGGTTTTGGGATTTTGTTATGTGGGCTAATCTTACTGGAGTTAGGTGATATCTCAAGGTAGTTTTGATTTGCATTTCTCTGATGATTAAGGATGATGAGCATTTTTTCATGTGCTTGTAGGCCATGTGCCTGTCTTCCTTAGAGAGGTTTCTCTTCAAGTCCTTTTCCCACCCTGAGATGGGATCACTTGTTCTTTTGTTGTTAATACCTTTGAGTTCTCTGTGGATTCTGGTTACTAAACCTTTGTCAGAGGAATTACCTGCAAATAGTTTCTCCCAATTTGAGGGTTGTCTGCCTGCTACAGTTACTGTGTAGAAGAGACATTTCTTAAACTGATAGAGGCCATCTATAGCAAACCCACAGCCAATATTGTGTTGAATGGAGTTAAATTGAAATCATTTCCACTCAGATCAGGAAGCAAAGCAGGCAAGGTTGCCCATTGTCCTCACTGCTTTTTAACATTGTAATGGAAGTCTTAGCCATCACAATTAGGGAAGAAAAGGTGATCAAGGGTATCTACACAAGGTCAGAAGAGATGAAACTTTCACTCTTCACAGATGATATGATGTTATATCTGGAAAACACCAGGGATTCTACTTCCAAACTCTTAGAAGTGACCAAGGAATACAGCAGCATCTCAAGTTACCAAATCAACACTCATAAATCTGTAGCCTTTATATATACTAACAATAGCCAAGCTGAAAAAACAGTCAAGGACTATTTCACTCACAGTAGTGCCAAAGAAGATGAAATATTTGGGACTTTACCTAACAAAGGATGTGAAAGATCTCTATAAAGAGAACTACGAAACTCTAAGAAAAGAAGTAGCTGAAGATGTTAACAAAGAAAAAACATACCATGCTCATGGCTGGGAAGAATCAACATTGTTAAAATGTCCATACTACCCTTTCAGAGAAGAAAGACCAGGTATGAAATACATAGGAACACGAAAGGAATTTTAAAGGCTAGCAGAATTTCAGAATCAAAAGTTCTTATAATGTACCCTGCTGGTATTTACACAGTAAGCCAGATTATTGATGATTTACTTTAAATGAGTGAAAAATTACTTCAACTAATCATTTTCCATGATAGCTAATGCCTAGAGTGTCTTTCTTTTGCAATTTCTGTTATCCATTTACAAACTATAGAACTAGAGGGGAAAAGATGCTCTGTATTCTAAGTAGTTAAACATGAATATGCTTTTGTGTTTGAAAAGTTACTGATAATTATTTTTGAATACAAAGGGAAAAGGAGAAGTTATACTCTTTGATCTATATTAAATAACTAGTAAATTTACCTACAGATTAGATTTTTAAAAGAACCAAATAGACTTAGAGTTCATATGTAAAGAATAAGTTATATGCAAGGAAGATGAGGCAGGAAAAAGGAATACATTAAATAATCAATGTGATATTTGGAAAAATAAAACAAGTATTACATGTAATTGCATTTGGCAGTAACCTAACATGCAGATAAATGTCTTCAGAAGAAAATCTGAGATATTCTGGAAACAGAATTTTTGTCAAATATCAAACAATTTCATCCAACTTTTGTTAAGTTAATTATAAAGTCAAAAATTTTGTGCACATAAAGTTAACTTAAAGAGGAAAAGAAAGCTTCATGATAAAATTAAATAACTTTAGTAGTAATATATTTTTCTTTTTTTTTTTTTGCTTTTTATACCTCCCATTCTTCCCTTTACCAGAAACCCATCAACTTTACCCTGTAGAATCATGTTTTCTAAACACAGCACCAAAGGTTTCAAATAACATGAATGGATTTCATGTATTTTAGAATCTATAATGGTCAGAAACTTTATATATAAGGGGGCTAAATTGAATAAGAAGGTAAAACAATGCATCTCATTTCTTCTAAGCTGTCCCTAACAACAATGTCACTTTTTGGGTACAACCAGTGATTGAAGCAATGTTTTGCCACTTCTGCGACCATGTCTTAATTTTAAAAGAATCTGTGTCAGAGCACAGTGGCTCACATCTATAATCCTAGCAATCTGAGAGGCTAAGGCTGGTGGATTGCCTGAGCTCAGGAGTTCAAGGTCAGAGTGAGCAAGAGTGAGACCCTATTTCTGTTAAAAATAGAAAATTCTTTGGCTTTAAACCAACAAAAGAAGGAAGGATAAGGATGGTCACTTCATATTTGTTAAGGGTAATACTCAATATGATGAGATTCCAATTATTAATACTTATGCACCCAACCAGAATGAGCCTCAATTTATAAGAAAAACTCCAAGAGACATGAGCAACTTGATTTCCTCCAGCTCCATAGTAATCAGAGATTTTAACACTCCTTTGGCAGTATTGGATAGATCCTCCAACAAGAAGCTAAGCAATGAAATTTTAGATTTAAAGTTAACCATTTGGCCCCTCTACGTCACCTCCGGGCGGCCAGCTTCCTCGAACTCCCTCTGGCTCCCACCTTCGTCTGCTTCCAGTCTTCGTTGTCACCACTGCTGCCGTTGCTCCTGCTGCTGCTGCTGAGGCTGCTGGCAGAGGCCAGAGGATCAGGCAGCAGCAGCGGCAGCGGCTGAGAGGGCGGCGGCAGGAGCGGAGCAGGACAAGGGAGCGAGAGGAGCGCGCCCTTCCGCCCTCCTGAGGAGCCAGAGCAGCCTGGGGGCCACCACCGCCTGCCCGCCGGACAAAACCGAGAGCCTGCGCCCAGAGCCATGTCCTCGTCCACAGGCAGCGGCCACCAGCCTAGCCAGAGCCGCGCCATCCCCACCCGCACGGTGCCCATCAGCGACTCCACGCAGCTACCTCATGACTATTATACCACGCCTGGGGGGACGCTCTTCTCCATAACACCAGGAGGAACTCGAATCATTTATGATCGAAAGTTTCTATTGGATCCCCGCAGTTCTCCCATGGCTCAGACCCCACCCTGCCATCTGCCCAATATTCCAGGAGTCACTAGTCCTGGCACCTTAATTGAAGACTCCAAAGTAGAAGTAAACAATTTGAACAACTTGAACAATCATGACAGGAAGCATGCAGTTGGGGATGATGCTCAGTTTGAGATGGACATCTGACTCCTGCAAAGATTAGAAGAAAAGCAGCAATCTTGATACTTGTGTGTACCTGATCTGGCCAATAGGATCAACAAAGAAAAGCAGCAGCAGCACCAGCAGTCCCTATTGCAGTCTTCACCTCCCTTCCTTCGGGTGCAAAATGATGGGAAGATGGGTGTCATCTGACCATTCTTCTCCCTGTTTCCTGTTCCTATTCCCAATTAGACAGATTAGATTGAAGGCCCTTGGTGTATTTCTGTAGAGCTAAGCAGCCCATGGAGGAAAATGTTCAATTCTGGCTTCCTTGGTCATTTTTTGTTAAGAACCAACCCCCTCAATTATCCCAGATCAAATATCAACCTACCAACCACTGCCTGGCTGGTAATAGGGATACAGAGGTTTGATAGGTTCATCATTGTTCATGTTCTTTACCCTCTGTCTATTTTCCTTGTATCCTATGTGTGGTTCAGTGCTGCAAGAGCTGGGGGTTGAGTCTTTAAAGTCATCAGGGAGAATGATAAAAAGAGAACTTTCCCTTTCACCTTGAGGTGGTTGTCCTTAGGGACAGCAGTTTGTGCACCTCTCACAACTTACCTTGTGACAGTTCTAAGGTCCATTTCCCTTTTCTCTGGGAACTGAGAGCTCCCTTCTGACATAGAGGGTTTAAAAGCAAAGGAGTAGAAGACATTTCTCATCTTCTTATTTCTTTACTTTTAAACCCTTTACGTCAGAAGGGAGCCCTTGGTAATCAGCTTTGCTCGAATATTGTTCCTCCCTGCTTACATCTTGTTGCTGGCAGAGACTTTTGTACCTTGAGATAATCAGGTGATTTTTGTCTGCTCCCAAAGCAGGTGCATATCACATAACAGAGGCACTTTGGCTTCCACTTGGTGCATATTAGGCCTGATTATAGTATTCTGCCAGATAATCCTAAGGATGACTTCTGAATAGCGTTGACTCTTTTGAGTACCCAGTCTCAGTAGTCATTGTTTTTAAATCCAATACGCATTGTTATATTTGTTCTTGGATTGCAGTTTCTTACGTTTTTAAGCTTAAGTCATTGTTTTTAAGTTCAAAACGCATTGTTATTTGTTCTTGGATTGCAGTTTCTTACATTTTAAGCTTAAAGTGGATTTTCAGAATGTTCCTTAAAAAAAAAAATTATTTTTATTTATCTGAATTCACATGTAACTGAGTGTCCTGTATTTTATCTGGCAACCCTACTGAAGCTCTCATTTGATGAACTCTGCTCTTTGTCAGGTCAACTGCATGAAGGCCCTGACCCACTCTC
>CAUYON010009000.1:0-38403 GCA_963573935.1 Arctocebus calabarensis
CCATAGTTGTTTAGAAATGTACCCTCACATTGTGCACATTAGTCAAGATCCCTTCAAATGCCTTCTCTCCTTCCAACGAAAACCCTCTCTCCTTCCCCCTCATTAGACTATATTTGTGTTTTCTCAATCCTGAGTGAGCGTAATGTTTTTATATTGGTTTCATAATAATGAGTACATTGGAGAATTTTTCTCCATTCTTGAGTTACTTTACTAAGAAGGATGTCTTTCAACTCCATCCAGGTAAACATAAAAGATGTAAAGTCTTCATCTTCCTTTATGGCTGAATACAATTACATGGTATACATATAGCACAGTTTGTTAATCCATTCATGGGTTGATGGGCATTTAGGTAGCTTCCATGACTTGGCAATTATGAATTGGGCTACAAAAACCTTTTGGTGCCAAAGTCTTTGATGTAAAAGAATTTTTGTTCCTCTGGGAGATACCTAGTAATGGAACGGCAGGATCAAATGGAAGGTCAACTTTTAGATCCTTGAGAATTCTCCATATTTCTTTCCAAAAAGAATGTATTCGTTTGCAATGCCACCAGCAGTGTAGAAGTGTTCCCTTCTCTCTGCATCCATGCCAATATCTTCAGTTTGGGGACTTTATAATGTGGGTTAATCTTACTGCAGTTGGGCGATTTCTCAAAGTGGTTTTGATTTGCATTTGGATGATGATTAAAGATGATGAGCATTTTTTATGTGTTTGTTGGCCATTTGCCTGTCATCTTCAGAGAAGTTTCTCTTCAAGACTCTTGATCACTAGGAAATAAGGTTGTTTGATATTTTCTCTTTGCTTTATTTGTGTTCTCTGTAGATTCTAGTTATCAAACCTTTGTCAGATTCATAACCTGCAAAAATCTTCTCCCATCATGAAGACTGTTTGCTTTACTTGTAGTGCCCTTAGTGATGCAGAAGCTTTGTTAGCTTGATCACATCCAAGTAATATATTTTTGGTGTTGCTTCAGTTGTCAGGGGGAGTCCTCCTCATAAAATATTTTCCCAGGCCAATATCTTCAAGTGTTTTCCCTGTGCTCTCTTCTGGTGTTTTTACAGTGACATGTCTTAAGTTAAAATCTCTTATCCAACAAGAATCCATTTTTGATAGTGGTGAGAGATGTGGGGCCAACTTCAGTCTTCAACAGTTTGCTAGCCAGTTCCACCAGCACCATTTATTAAATAGGGATTCTTTTCCCCAATTCATGTTTTTGTTAGACTTGTCAAAAAATCCAATGACCGTATGCTGGATTCATCTCTAGATTCTGTGTTCTATTCCATAGATCTATGTCTCTTTTTTTATGCTAGTACCATACTGTTTTGACACTATTGATTTATAGTATAAACTGAGGTCTGGTAGCGTCATGCCTCCAGATTTGTTTCTATTTCTAAGAATTTTTTTTTTTTTTTTTTTTTTATTGTTGGGGATTCATTGAGTGTACAAGAAACCAAGTTACACTGGTTGCATTTGTTAGGAAAAGACCCTCTTACAATCGTGTTTTGCCCCCAAAAGGTGTGGCACACACCGAGACCCCAAGACCCCAAGACCCCACCCCCCTTACTCCTTCCCTCTCTCTGCTCTTCCTTCTTTTTTTAAAGCAAAGCTTAAATTCAAACTCTGGTGAGTCACTTCCTCTCTCTGGGCCTCTGCCTGATTCAGATCTCGCCACCTGAAAGGGCCTTTCCACCTCACCTTGTCCAACCTCCTGGTTCTCTCAGATGAGCAGTCAGCCCGTCCACCCCCGGCCCAGCCCTGTGTGGCCTCATCCATCAGCCCTGTCCTGCCCTCACCCTCCTCCAGAGCACAGTGGCGGCTCCCACCTACAGAAAAGCTCACAGGGAAGGAGGCGGCCGCGGTGACTCATGGAGGGACTGGATAACAGGTTCTTTACTGAATTGTCTAACAGAGTTGCTAAGAGCCAAGGAAGTTCAGCAGGATGCGGTCTCATGCCCTGAGAACTCGTATTTCTGCTTTTAATTTTCTGTGACCAACCTGAATTTTGCTAATTACGGCAATGCTATCGTATGTTGGGTCCCTACTCTCTACTAAGCAACACAAGGTAAACTGATGCTTTATATCGCATTTCGTATGCCAGTGCTTTAAGGATGTTCATGTTATTCCCATTTCAAAGATAAGGATATTATAGATTAGAGATTAGATTTGGAGATTTAGAAATGACTGGCTGTCACCCAGCTAGTAGTGGGCCCTGCAATGCAATGGATTATTAAAAATAAAAGTTGGAAAGCTTATGGAATTTCACTTTTTTTTATAAGTGAAGAAAATGAGGTTTCAAGATAGTAAGGAGAAGGTCCAAGTTCTCTCCCAGAGCCAAGATGCTGTCTCTCCTTGCCCCCTTCATCATTTCATCCAAGACTATTGCTTAATGTCTATGCCACTGGGTGGCCTCTGCTGGGTTCATTTTTGAAATGAGCCCCACCTTCTGTGACCAGTGGTGTTCATGGACCTAGGCATGTGCATCCATAGTTAGAAGTCTTTTTGGAGAAAATCTGACTCAATGTTTTTTTTTTTTTAAGAGACAGAGTCTCACTTTATGGCCCTCAGTAGAGTGCTGTGGCATCACAGCTCACAGCAAATTCAAACTCCTGGGCTTAGGTGATTCTCTTGCCTCAGCCTCCTGAGTAGCAGGGACTACAGGTGCCCGCCACAACGCCAGGCTATTTTTTTTTTGTTGCAGTTTGGCCGGGGCTGGGTTTGAACCCACCACCCTCGGTACATGGGGTAGGCGCCCTACCCACTGAGCCACAGGCACTGCCCCTGACTCAATGTTTTAAGACAGATAAGCTCAACAAATGTCCCCAAAGAGCCCCCTGCCATCTGAGCTGGGGAGTAGAGAGAGGGAAGGGGACAGTGTAGATCTGGTGGCCTGGGCTCAGAGGAGCTGAGAGGAGCTGAGGAGGGCTGCTTTTCTGAGCTCAAGTTTTGGTTTGCTGGTTTTGTTTATAACCTGCCATTTTGAGTCAGCTCATCACCTGTCTTTGTGAGTATCATCTGTCTTCTTAGTCCCTGAATAGAATGCTCAGAACATTCCTTGAATGAAGTTTGCCATCGTTTGGGTCAGAATCCATGTCAGATCATGTTGTATGTGTATTTAGTGTATGAATATACAGAAGGTGATTCACAAATGTTTGTTAAATAAATGAGCACATGGAAGTTCTGACTTTCATACAACCATATTGCAGAATCAATGAGATCAGAAGACCAAACGGTGGCGCAGACCCCAGATTCTGATGCCGACCAGAGGGGACTCCAAATGTTGCCTTGACTTGTATTAGTGACTTATCTAGTTGAGTGTCTTTCCTCTAAAAGAGGGTGATGCTAGTTCTTACCTGGATGCATGTTGGGAGGGTTAAACTGTTTGGCCTAGACCTTGACACAGCAAGCACTGAGTAAATGTTACCTCTCTGATGTTGCTATGCTGTTAATATACTTTTCAAAATTATCAAGGTGATGACAGTCTCAGCAGTCCCAGGCTGAGCTGACTATGGCCATCAGAGGGTGAGGGTAGGGAACAGGAGCTGAAATGACCTCCAGTAGGTCCTGTCGGACCTTAGAGCATCACAAATAAAATAAGCCCAGGATGGATGCTGGTGTCAGGCGGACTTAGGTGGGCAGCTGAGTCATTCTGGTTTACAGTGAGGTGGAGGCTGGATGTCACTGGGCTGTGAAATCGATGAGTAGAAAAACATGTGGGCTGGTTTTGTTGCCTTTTCTAAATTGTGTTGTTTGCTCTGAATCCTGTTTCAGCGACTCCTGAGACAGCCGGTCTAGACCCTGGCGAGGCTTGGCTGGCGCCCGAGAGGAAGCCTGGCAGGAGCCTCTTCCTGGACCCACAGTGCCCCCTGGTGGCTCCAGCCCAAGCATCGGGCCCTGGATTCCTCCACACAGGGGCCCAGCAAAAGGATGCTGCCAATTTTCCACAGCCCTCTGGGATGTGATGTTCCCCTTTGGAAAATGGGCCTCTGGGAGGGAATGAGGAGCCCAGAAGACCCCCTGTTGTGTTCGTGTGATGGATCTCAGGTGTGTCAACATGCTGGACGAACAGCCATTGCCTGCTGAGGTTCTTTGAGTTTTCTCCTAGCTGGGAGGTCAAAGAGGCGGAAAAGGCGTGGAGAAGGCAGCCTTGAGCATCTCATGACAGCCAGGAGATTCACAGTACAGATTTAGCTCCCTTGCCTTCAATATTCAATCTCTGCTAGAAGGAATTGCTAAAATTTAGGGGGAAAGTGAGATTTTTATTCTTTTAACTGATATTAGTCAACTGAAGAGTGCTAGGTCCACCAATCTCTCAACCTGTGTCCTACTCACCCCCAGGAGCTTATAACCTCAATGGAGAGAAAGAACTAAGTAAGAAAATAACTTTGTAAAATGGTTGGTTGCCTGAAAGTTCATCTTCTTAATGTTCCTCTAAACTTGTTATTATCTCATCCTTGCTTGGCATGGGACAGGAGTTATTGGTCCTAACCTGCAGCCCCAGTCCACAAAGCACATCAGGAAGGAGGTGGCCATCCACCGCAGTCACGCGAGCAAAGCACCCCAAAGTAAAGGGGTGACCGAACACCTGTGGATGTCTACTTCACCTCAAAAAGGACAATTAGGAATAAAAGTAAGAGTGGCCCCGGATTATAGTCCCAAAAGGTTATTCTAAACAAATAACTTAGATGAATTTAAAAAATGTATTTAAAATCTTAAGCAGAACATGTTATTCACAGAACTTTGTAAAGGACACAAGAAGATGGAAATAACTTAATGATAAAATGATATCAACCAGATGGTCCATTATGCAGCCACTTAGAATTAGGGAGCTCGAGGTGGCAGGTATGTAAAGGAGTTGGGTGCATGCTTTTGTTTCTTTGGTCGCTAACTCTAAAGGCAAATGGTGAAGGAAAACACAGACGGTTGGCAGCTCTGAGGAATGCCCCTGAGTGGAAGGAGGGCCTGAGCCAGGAACGCAGGAGGGCCACAGTGAGGAAAGAGGGGGATGCTGTGAAGGAAGCCACGTCCCTGGAGGGAGATGAATGGGAGCTGAGTAAAGGAAACATGCAATTGTAAGGCAAGGGTGGGTCATGTCCCCATTCAGGGAGCCTTGCACAGCAAGCATCTGCCTGCAACAACACTCTTCAGCAGCAGAAATAGGCATCTGAACCTGAAATTTGATTTGGTACTGAGAATGACCCTCTTGATTTTGGGGATAGGTATATTAACTGGACAGAGCAGAACTGGGGGGAAGGAGAGTAACATGACAACATTATTAGACCTGTGGAAGCACCACAAAGAGAAAAACTACATGATCTTGATCCTCGATTCCTTAGTCTTTGGCTTACATTGGGGCATTTATGCAATGAACCTTTGGAAATGGATAGTTATTTGCACAATAAAGGGATTGGCGGTTCCCTTGCTTAGTTCTATATGTCACGGGCTGAAGATTAGGAAGCTAGAGAAAACTTTAAGAAAGCAGATGTGATCTTTCAGAAAGGGCTTCAACAGAAGTGGAGCCACTGGCTGCAGTCCTGGCACCAGCAACTCCACACTCGGGTGTCTCACAAACGCTATTGGCCCTTGAGAAAGAGGAAGAGAATTGTTTGGGTCTTCCGTACCACAGTGCAGCACTCTAGCTGAGCTAAAGAGCAAAGGGGAGAAGACAGTAAAAGCTCCCATTAGCCGTGTAGCTCTAAGCCAGAACAGAACAGAGGCCTCCAAAATCAAGTTTCTCAACAGATGCAAAGTAACTGCAGAATTACTGTTTTTAGTGAGAATGCTGACGAGGCTTCTAGAGCAGAGTTGTCTAAGCTGACAGTCCAGCCACAGATAAAACCCCTCATGCCCAGGGCCAAAGAGAAAGAGCTGCAAGAGGGCCCTTGACACATAGGCAGGCCTG
Source organism: Arctocebus calabarensis (assembly GCA_963573935.1). NCBI lineage: Eukaryota > Metazoa > Chordata > Mammalia > Primates > Lorisidae > Arctocebus > Arctocebus calabarensis. Next base: position 5,897 of record CAUYON010009000.1, read on the forward strand.
TGGAATATAGGCCCCGTGGCAATACAGCCCAGCCTTACTCCATGTGTGGAAGAGACTGCACAACAGCAGTTATGACACCATGTGAAATCGAACCAAGCATAAACCACATTCTAAGTACCAGAAAGCTTGGAAAGAAAGAAGGAAGATCCTCTGCAAAGGGTTCAATAAAACCACTGGCAAGCGAGGTTCAATAAAGCCCCTGTAGCAAATTTATCTGAGAAGAAAGAGAAGGTGATGTGTTATCTGGAGAAGATTGATACAGGAGTAGAGGAATTCTCCTTTGCAAAAATCTGGGCTGAAGTTTTCCAGAAGAAATTAAAAGAGCAAAGGGAAGCTGAGCTATTGATCAGTGCAGACAGCAGAAATGCAGAAACAGATTGAAGGGATGGGGAAGAAGCTAAGAGGAATCCAAACTACCAGCAAGAAAGAGCAGGTGACCAGCAAGAAGAGACAGTACCTACAAAGGGGACAGCCGGGCCACAAAGTGCTTCCAAGTCTCGGGAAGAGCCAGGAATGCCTGGCCTGTGCCCAGCTCTGTTTGTGCAGTAAACTCCTGTGCCAGAGAAACTACACTTGTGGAAAACAGGGGGCAGGAGCAGCCTCATTCTTAAGGTCCTAGTATACTATTCTCCAGTTTTGAAGAGTTTCTTCTTTCTGAAAACAAGAATGAAAGTCCTCTTGCAGATTCCCCATGAGTGTTAGCTCAGCCAAGACCCCTTATAATTCTCAAAACTCGGGTGTTTGCAGGATTGGAGACAACTGCTAAAATCCCTACTAGACTTAATCACTTCTGCAGAGTTTCCTGTATTTGACAGACCCATGCCTGAGTTGGAAATAGAGAAGGAAATTGAATTAGGTAGTGAGGATTGCTGCATCAAAATTATTTTGGGTGGTGCCAAGAAACTCTGCAGAGTTTAAAGGAATCTCAACCTGTCCCATAGGACTTGTATATCAATCTCAAGTTAAAGGAATGTTTAAATGAGGGGTTTGATCATCTATGCAGCTGTTATCAATACCAAGATGGGGCTGTATTGTTTTGCACCAATATATAAATCGCTTCACCCTTCAGGATCTTCTGCAACCCATGAAGTAACAGTGTTGATTGCTTATAACCTTTTGACAACGGAGAAGCTACCCAAAGCTGAAATAGTTCATGGTGACTTGATCCACAGAGTCTGATCCTGAGAGGCAGAATCCACGATCCCGATGATCATGATAAAACAATCAAGCTTTGAAGACAGTAGATGTTTCCTACAGTGTTGACCTCAGGGTGCGGCTGGATGGTTTTACCCTCAGGGGCTTTCGGACTGTACAGACCTGAGAAGGATTAAAAGCTCTGGCTGACTGTTCTCCCTGCCAGGCAGAACGTTTGGTGTAGTAAATTGAGTGCATTTTCTGTTGTTCAAGAAACACCTACAGGTCTTCTGGGATGGGTCGCTCTGGAAACTTAGCCAAAAAATTTCTTAGGTAAAAGATGGTGAATTGTGAGTGAGTTCTTTGTGTGGATTCTGAATGTCAAGGGTGAGTGCACAGTGTTTGCTCTGAGGGAGCTTGCAGCAGAAATGAATGGAGATTTTGACACCACATTCCAAAGCCACCTTTGAGAAGGTGGGGGCTAACTAGTCCTGGGGCTTTGCCCCTTTAATAAGGTAGTCAAGTCTCTCACCAGATGCATATGTAAAAGTAATAGTTGTATAGTGGGACACTGAAACCGTATGTGCTATAATTTAGAACACTACAATGCTTTTCTCCATTTTGGTAGAGCCTATTTCTAAGGCTCATTAGCATTTTTTATTTTTTTACATAGCAGTGTACTTACTTGTGGCTTTGTCTAATTTTAACAAAGAACTATCTTATTCTAAATCGACTGTATGAATGAGTGCCTTGTTGTCATTAAACCCATTTGTCTCTGCTTTCCCCCTTTTGTAATTTGCAACATACACTCTTATGAGCATCATGTATTTTGTAAATAATAAAATGGTATTTGTTAAAAAATAAAATTAGAATTAGGAAGACAGTAAAAGGAGAAGACAGGTGTGAAATTAATGCAAATAGGTGAGAATACAAAGGTGCATATGTTTATGCCACAAAGGAAGGCCTGCACAGTGAACTATTAATGTAAAGTCATCTAGGCTATTAAAAATGTGTGCTAACATTAAACATGAAGGGCAATGTTACATTTTTATCTGTATATAAAAATCTTAATCCTAATACAAAATAATTTAAAAATAGTTGATTCTGAACTGTGCAAGAGTGAAGACAGGTGATGTGATTTCAGAATGGTGAGATTGCTTCTAGGCTGAATTTTTTTTGTCCTGATATCTGAGTTTGTGCCGCATTTGCTGACTAATGAAAATCAGGGAAGTTTTGGTAGTCACCAGGGTCAGAGCAACCCAGGCTTTTGTAGTACAGGCTCTGGAGCCAAAATGCTCAGATCTGAATCTGTGCCTGTCTGAGTGTTTGACCTTGGACAAGTTACTCAAGACCCTTTGTGACTCGGGAGCCCTGAGGGTCAAGTAAGATTGATAGCAGGACCTGTCTGAAAGGAGTTTTGTGAGGATTCCACTAGTGAGTATTTGCAAAGAGCTTGAATAGTGTGTCTCATCACCATCTTCACTGATTTATGACGTGAGGTAGGACAACCTGTCCACAGAGACCGAGAGGGCGTAGAGACAGGATGGAGGTAGGTCCTGAGCAGTCTCAATTTCCTTGGGATCGATAGCAGTAGGTGCTGTTATGGGGTCAAGTTGTGAAAGAGTTGAGCAGCCCACATGGAGTCTGGATTTCATCCTCCAGGGCCTTCCAGATTTACAAGGAAGAAGTGGGGACAAGCATCACGTCCCACATAGACACACTTATGGCTGCAATCGAAAGGTCAGGTTTGGTGGGGGTGAGCATTACGAAGAGATCATTTCTTCAGCATCTTACCCCAGGTTCATATGGCAATACCTCAAACTTCATATAGATTTTATGCTTCCATTTCATGCTTGTGACACTGGAAAAAGTTCAGCAAGCTAATAAAAGAAATTCAGCTGAATTTCATTGAGTTGACTCAGCACCGATAGAATTTTCAACTGCACGATGATTGACTGCATCGTCATTTATGGTTTTCTTCCATTCTGACAATGGGATGAGCATGGTGACAGAGAAATCTCTGTTGAAAATGTGTCATGTGTCCCCATAGGGGGCTGTTTTCTTATGACTTTCCTGAATACCCAAAAACAGAATGTCAGCTGCCCAGGGCACCACGAACGGTGTTCGAGCGTTTCACAACAGAGGACCAGAGGCTCGATGCAATGGCTCCCTGTGCCAGTAAACAAGTTAGGAGCCAATTAGATGCTGGGGGAAAGAAAACCCAGGCCCGAATTAAGGAAGGCTGTGCAAGGCATAGGGTCCTATCAGATGACTGAGGGTAACTGGTACCTTGTGTATGTGTGTGCAGGTGTCTGAGAAAACTACTGTTCTAAGCACATTTTGTTCTAAATCTAGGTTCCCCCAAAGACCCTAAAACTTGTCTGACCAACTTGTCTGTTGGTCAATGTCCTCAAATCATCAGAGGCAAAGTAGAATCCTTCCCACTCTGCCATAGACTTGAGGCAGGAAAACTTTCAGAGGCTGAGTGACCCCAGTGAAGCCATTGGCATAGAGGAAATAGTACCCTGAAATGCCCTGGGTCCCCACCTTGCTTGCCCAAACCCACTCCTCACAGTGGGTCAGGGGTCTGCATTTCCCATCGTGCCAGATGACTTTAATTTTATTTTTCACACTAAGTAATTATAGGAAAAAGGCAGAAAGTGATCTGCACTCTTCAGATTTATCATTTAGTAGACTGATATTTTCTGAATATCCCCATGTGCCAATCCTTTGTTAGATGCTGCATAGAACAAAGACATCCTATTAATTAGTTGTATGGACAAACTTAATGCTCTGCAACTGAGGTTAACAAAAACAATAACAGGGTGGCACCTGTGGCTCAGTGAGTAGGGTGGCAGCCCCATATACCGAGAGTGGCAGGTTCAAACCCAGCCCCAGCCAAACTGCAACAAAAAATAGCCAGGCATTCTGGTGGGTGCCTGTGGTCCCAGCTACTTGGGAGGCTGAGGCAAAAGAATCGCTTAAGCCCAAGAGCTGGAGGTTGCTGTGAGCTGTGATGCCACAGAGTTCTACTGAGTGTGACAAAATGATACTCTGTCTCTAAAAACAAACAAACAAACAAACAAACAAAAAAAAGTGAAAAAGGAGCTGGTCGTTTCCTTGTTCTTGCCAGGATGGAACTCCTCTTAGTAGAAGAAACAGTGACCAGAGAGCCACAGTGAAATGATTTTCATGTTGTGAGTGCCCCAATATCCCTCTGAGTTTTCTGGGCTACTTCTCTGGGACCCCAGAGCAAGGGCACCCGAATCCCCTTTGGGAAGAGGGTGTAGGCCCAGACTGTTTCTTGAAAGAAGCAACATATGAGCTCAGCAGAATTTAATCCATGGTTTCTCAGTCATTGCAATCTTGACATTTAGGGATGGATAATTCTTAGCTGTAGGGGCTGTATTTGCATTGCACGATGTTCAGCAGCAATTGTGAAAATAAAGAATGTCTCGAGACACTGACAAATGTTTGTGGGGAGGGGGTGAAATCACGGATTTAGCTCCAGGAAGGCAGATGGGAAAGTGTCTGGAGAACTTGAAGACCTTGGCTGTGATTGTAGGTGAAAAGAGCCCTTCTGAGGCTACTGATGAAATAATTGTGTTTTAGAAAGGTGGTCCCATTGATATATGGCTAACAGAACAGAGCAGTATGTAGGGAAGATGTCCCCATAGTTTTAATTAGACAGGAGATCTTGGGCCAGCCATTGTTTGTTTGTTTGTTCGTTTTTTGTAGAGACAGAGTCCCACTTTATCACCCTCGGTAGAGTGCCATGGCATCACATAGCTCACAGCAACCTCCAACTCTTGGGCTTAGGTGATTCTCTTCCCTCAGCCTCCCCAGTAGCTAGGACTACCTGTGCCCACCACAAGGCTTGGCTATTTTTCTGTTTTGCAGTTCGACCGAGGCCGGGTTTGAACCCACCACCTTCAGTATATGGGGCTGATGCCCTACTCGTTGAGCTATAGGCAGCCATTGTTTTGATCCTGTCCCAGGCAGCTGACCTGAAAAACAGCCCCAATGATGCCTCAGGTCTTCCCACAGGCCCCACTTGGACATGTGTGACCCACAAGGTCAGCATCTCTTCTCACAGTGAGAGCAGCTTATCAGCCAAGGGACTGGGAACCTGAACTTGGATCTTTCTCTGCTATTTTTCAAAATGAAGTGTTATTCAAAATTCTGAGATTCAAAGAAATTTTGGAGTGGATAGTGGAGGCCATCTGGTCCATTATTAGAGGTTTGGTTGTGAAGAGAAGGGAAGGGCTCTGATAAGTAAATATTTTCCTCAAAAATCCTATCTGAACCTCAGCAGTGAATACGTGTGGCCTCCATGCACCATTAGAGGATTTATACTTCCTTGGGGTAGTGGACAGGTGGAATAGATGGTGTAGAATGGACAAAAGATGCATCCCCCTCCTTCCTTCTGGTCGTACAATGGGGGCATTATCAATAGCATGGCCAAGATTTGTGGGCCATTAGAGATTGGTTGGCCAATATCTGGTGATGTTATGTGGTGTGGAATAGTGATTTTTTGCTTAAACTGAGTCAGCCCTGGGAGGTGAGAATTACACCTTGATGTCTTCCATTGAGCTGTTATTGTGTGTCATCCTAGTTTCTCTGTGAGCATTAATGGGCCTCCTCTGGTGTTCCCAGCAGTTCTCTAGAGAAGGCTCAACCTTCCCAAGGCCACACAACTTGCAAATGATATGGGTGGGACTTAGGTTGGGTCTGTTGGATTCTGGATCTCTCCACACTTAACCACTGCACTGGCCAATGCAGCTCTTCTTCCTCTAAAACATATTTTCTAGGTCTGCTATAATTATTCACCTGTCAAGTCATTTTTGAAGTAAAGCCACAGTTCTAAAGTGAAGCAATGCAGACTGCTGGGCTCAAGCCCGTGATGATTTATTCCCGGTGATGATGATGCTGTGGGCCTGAGGATTTTGAGAAGTTTTTTAACATGTCATATGGTGTCTGGTGTGTAGATAGTCCTTATAAACCCCAAACATACAGTTTACCCCTGATTCTGGTTGTTCATGGCTGACTTACTCAGCACCCCCATCTCCTATTCTTAGCCTGTGCATTAATGTGCATTATTCATGGTTATCGAGTAGGATAACTGTGGTTGAGTGCCTTCTATTTTTATAATAATTAAAGGGTTTAGGAGAAAATAAGTTTAGCAGCTTGTCTGCCCTCCAACAGCCTTGTAGGTTAGGGACAAAACGCTGAGGGACCAAAGTTGCCATAGGTCCTGTCCATGGTGCTGAAAGATACATTGGAGAAGCTTGGGGTTCACAGATCTCCCAGCCCTGGGCAGACGTGGAATAGGCAAATCTACATTTTCCCCACCATCTCCACCAGACCCAGGTGCTTGCTGAGTCTCATGAACCAGAGAGAGAAGTGGAAAAAGGGATTGGGCTCATGCCCCAGGATGTAGCAGTCTCAGCGCTTTGGCTTCAAACTTAGTGTAGGCAATGGAGAAAATGCTGGAGACCCACAGATGACGCAGAGCTCCCGGGACTGGGGCTAGCACACTGGCATTGGCCGTCACACCCCACCACACAGGCCCCTTTTGCTTTCATCACGATTTTCAGAGTGAACACCTAATCCTATGGTCTGTGAACATGATAGATTTGTTTAAACCTGTATTACCCATGAGACCATGACTCAACCTCATAATCCTTGGCTTCCTGGTCTATAATTGGCAATTATAATAGTCCTTGCTTTAGAGAGTTAATGTATTAAATAAATTAGTACAAAGAACTGTAACACATGAAAATATTTAAGAACTATTATCTGTATTTACTATTACTCAAAGAACTACTGACATTTTTATACACCCAATGGCACCCTCTGCACATTCTGAGTCGATGCTTCTGATTCTCAAAGGTGGGCCCACAGCTGGGCAATATCATTGATCTTAGAGTCACCCCAAAGGGTCTTTCTTGAATACTTACCGCTTCTTGAGATATAGCACAGAGCATCTCAAACTGCATTCAAATCATTTGGCATTGATAAAAGGCCCTTATTATTCACAGTATGGTGCCTGGACCAGGAGTATTGGCATCATCTGAGAACTTGAACTATAGAGTCTCAAACCCCAGATCTCCTAGTCGCTCAGAGCTATTAAATCCCAATTGCTCCCCAGGTGATTTGTATGCACATTAAAGGCAGAGAAGCACTGGGCCAGAGAATGTTATTAGACAATGTGCTCCAGTTGGGGTGTTTAATCATTCCTTGGTTCATCCTTTGTCTAATCCTCTTTCCTCTATGATCATTTACTTTATATCTAATAATAGAAAATTCTATTTCTTAGCACTTACTGTCAGGTATATATATAATCATGAATTAATCCTTGTAGAAACTCCATGAATTAGATATTGCATTCTACAGATGAATAAACCGGAGATTAGCAGCTATGTGACCTTATGTAAGTAGCATTAACCCTCGAATGGCAAGGCCAGGATTCTAGCCCGGATCTTTCTCACTGTTAACAACATGCTTTGATGCTTTGTTACCCAGCACTTACCAAGTGGAGGACTTTAGTGTCTTTCACAGACGACCACCTAGCTAGCCCACTTTGTGTCTCCCTCTGAACATATAAAATACATTCTAGCACAACATAGTAATTGCACACCAATAATAAAGTGATCTCTCTGTGAACATTCAGTTATGGAGACTGATGTTTAACTGAAAGAGACTGTGGGTGCAAACTCTAGAGCCCCAGGCACTGGGAAGTGGGGTGGGTGGAGGAATTTTTTTTCTTGATCTTGGCCCTCCCTGGGGTGAAGAGAACATTTAGATGGGACCTTAGAGCCAGAGGGTGGCTGGAGAGGTCAGCAGTGTAGACAGAGGAAAGAAGTTCTAAATGTTTGTCATAGCTGGCCATGAGATCCTGGGGAAGAGGCTGCCTGCCAAGGTCTCTCCTCCCCTGGTGGCTAAAACCCATCTGAATGCTGCTGGCTTCTATATCCCTCTCCCACCCCGCCTTGCCAGAGTCTGGGGGTCCCCACGGGCGCCCTGCTGATCCTCACCTGTGCCTATCATGTCTTGGACATCTTTTTACCTTGGCTTCCTGCCCAGCTCGGGTCTCCCTATCTTTCGTGGGACCCCCTATATTTTGTGCTCTCAGCATATCGTTCATGTCTATTACCCTCAGAACTATACGTCTATGTTACAGATACATATTTCTTATTAGACTGTAAGCTCCTTGAAGACAAACACAGCAGAGCCAAAAGCAGATGAAACATTCTTCCTCCTTTTGTTGGTAATTAACTAAACAACCTAAGAAGTGGAGCTGGGAACCAATTCTATTTCTGTTTTCCGGATGAAGAAACAGACTCAGCAGATATCTTCTCCCAAGTTATCTAGGTGGGAGCTGGACCTGAAACCAGTCCTTGTGCTCCCACAAGCTATGTGTTCACTGGTCCCCACAGGTCGCTGCTCATTTGAACTGAGTGGAATTTCTCTCTCATATTTTCACAAGTTTGCCCCATTCATGACCTACCAGATGAAGACTAGGCTTAATGATATGTTTTAAATTGGGCTTGGGGATTGCAGCATTTCAGATGCCTTCCTGGTGGTCATGCCAGGCTAATGCTGTCCTGTCCATCTCATCTTTAAAACAAATATATATCAGTTCCTTACTGCTACAAGGTGCTTACCATGCACAAGACCTTGCCTCTACGATGCTTGTGCCATGCTCAAACCAATTGGTTCCCTTTTCTAGAGGGGGAAACTAGAATCGAATGACCTGGGGCCTTTTGTTATATCACTTTTCATTCTTCACGATTGTTGCAGATACTGGTGGAGAGTTCGAGTAAAGAATATGGCTAAAGCTATCATAAGGGTGATCCATGGAGTAATTTTGAGATTAGCTGTCCCCGTGGTGATACCGACACATGGAAATCTGAGTCAGGCAGACTGTTTCTTGAGAACACAATTTTCATAAGGTTATGAGGAAATTCATCTAGTAAACTACCCAGATCTCATGAAGACTTGAACACGGAAGTTTAGCAGTGTGTGTTTATTTGGAGAGTAGGACTGACTGTTCTAATTATAAACGGGCAGATTTAAAATGAAATGTCTCTGTTTCTGAGAGCAATGGAATTAAGCTATAGGTCAATAACAGAAAGATCTGGAGAACTCTTTCACTCAGAGCAGGTCACTCTGTCCATCTCATCTTTAAAACAAATACATAATACATCAATTCCTTACTGCTACAAAATGCTAACCATGCACAGGCCCTGCCTCTCCGATGCTCATATCAGTTGGTTCCCTTTTATGGGGGGGAACTAGAATTGAATGACCTGGGGCCTTTTAGAAAATGTGACATTACTCACACACACCCTAAACAGAACCACAGAACCTTCCATAACCTCAATTCTCTGCCTAAAATCTAGAGCAGAGGAAAGTGAGACTCAAAACTGAGGCCAACGGAGATAATTTGTGACCCAGAGGGAGCCACCCCTGCAGGTGCTTCACACACGTGCAGGCACACGGGTGTCCAGGAGTCCATGCATGTGTGTGTTTGATAAGCTGTGTTTCCATTCTAACTCAGTTCATAACATTTTTCTATATCCTTTTTCAGTTATTTTTAGATTCATGGGTTATTTAGGGGGCTTTTGGTTTTTATTAGTTTCCAATTACAATAGCAAATTCCTGGAAAGGGTAATCTGTTGAGGTTTTGATTCAGTTCCATGGTGTTGTTCCAGAATAAAGCTGGGAAGGGTCCTGAGCTGACTGATGTCACACTTGCCCCTCTGGCCACATCCTGGGGACAAGTGCATTGTCAGAAAGGAAGGCTGACAGGCGAGGTGTGGGTGCCCACCATGCCTCATTCTCAGCTTTATATTTCCCTGTGCTTCTCCCTGTGATTTTATTTGAACAAAATTACTCTTCACCTAAAAAAAAGAGAATCACTTTTTACCCTAAATGCATCATTTTACACATAGGCAACAGACCTGTGGGAAGGACAGCCCTACCCAAGGCAAACGCTGAGTGTGGACAATCTCAGGGTATGACCTCAAGGCCCTGATCCCGCCAGTGTTTGAGAGCAACAGCCCATTACCTGACTTTATTCTTCCCTCACAGTGGGAAAATGAATAGAACCTGGGTTTGAGGACTCAGAGACCAAGTCCTGTAGGTGCTCAGGCAGAAGTGGGCATGGGGCAGGCAGGAATGGGAAACATTGCATTTACCCTAGTGGGGCTCAGAGATAAATATTTGGTTATTTAAGCCAGGCAGATTTGGATTATTGTGCAAGAGATGATGTGGGCTTTGGCCGAAAAATACAGAAGTGGCAGGGGCATGACAGGGACAAAGAGACCAAACTGGATCTGGGATGAAGAGAAGCGGCATGTTTGATTCTCAAGAGTCTTTTTTCCTGGGCGTCCTCTGCCCCCAAACAGCCCCATTTCTAATCTCTATCTTGATGACCTTGGTTGCAGGAGCCTGAATGCCCACCTGGGTTGCTAAGCCCTCCCTGCGGCCCCTCACCCTAGACATGTAGGAGATACTGAGGTCAACGTGCTTCCACAAGGAAGACAATCTAGAGAAGGAGCCCTGGGAGAGGCAAACGGGAAGCCACGCCTTCTCCTAAGCCCACTCCTGACCTGTACCTAGTCTCCAATTATTGGTCCACTCTCTAGAAAGCAGGGAAGATGCACCCCTAACCCCTGGGGGTGGGCGTATAGTAGGATAAGCGAGCCAAGTAACTACTTGGGAGATAACGCTTTAGGACTGGGTTCTATCCCTAGGCTTCCGAGTAGATAAGGATGTTCTCTGGAGGGCGGGAATTTGGTCAGTTTCAAGCCCAGCAGCCAACAGTGCTATTCTGAGGTCTGCACTCCACATCTGTAAATGTGTGCAAAGCAGCCAGATCATGTCTGCTTTCAGATCACTCTGGTGGAAGGCTTGAATATCACAGTGGGCTAGCTCACCCTGCTGGGCCTCAGTTTCCCTGAAGGTACACTATTTCTCTCTAATCCTTGTGCTACATCTGGCTGTTCAGGAAAGTGTCTAAGCAGAATCACACTAGAGAGAGATACATGAACTTGAACCAGCCTGCCAAAGAGGTAGGCACCATCTCTTGGAGCCAATAGGAGGTCCCACCACCTTCAAAACTCCCTCTTCCTATGGAGAAAGCAAAGGAGCAAGGACCACCCCCCTGGGCAGGGCAGTGCCCTGCAGCAGGTTCCTCCATGGCTGTCCCAAAGGACACCTTCCCCAGGATGAGTTGTGAGTCCCTCAGTCAAGGTCACATGTCACAGGCTGGGAGGGACAATGCTCTGATTCTGTGCCTTAGTCCGGGTAGAATGTCAAGGCTCTATTTTGGAACTTGGAGCCAGGGACACCTAAACAGAGTCTAGTGTGAAAGACCCTGGTGATGGTTGGTGGTGACACCTGTGAATATAAAGGAGAGAGGACAATGTTTCCAGATCTCGGGGTACATAGGATTGGAGCAAAAGGGACATCTTGGCACAGACTTCTCATTTTGATGTGGACAAGGAACTTTTCTTTGCCTCAATTTGTTCAATCCTCAAAGCAAAAGCAGGCAAAAGTCAGACATGTGGCTCCTGAAAGGCCTGAGGGCCTGGGCTTTTCTGGCTACTATCTCAGAGAAGCAGCCAAGTGGCCACCATTGTCACCTCATCATGTAAGGCCACCCTTTTTGGCACTGGTTTAGTGGGAGACAGTTTTTCCACAGGCCACAGGGGTTTGATTCTCATAAATAGCACATGTGCACAGCCCAGATCTGTTGCATGCGCAGTGCACAGAGAGGCCCATGCTCCTGTGACAATCTAATGTCATGGCTGTGATAGACGGTGGAGCTCATCACTGATACGAACAATGAGGAGTGGCTGTAAAAGCAGATGAAGCTTCACCCAACTCACCCCCTGCTGCTCACCACCTGTTGTGCAGTCCTTTGCCTGTGGGTTGGGGACTACAGATTTAAGCTATCTACTGGGCTCTCTAGCCAGGGCAGGGCAGGGCTGCTATGGATAAGTTTGCTGCAGGTCCAGGCTAGGGCTGCCTGGTTGTGGATGTCTAGGAGTCTTTCACCTGGGCAGACGTCTACTAAAGAAACTTAGTGAGTTGGCATAAAACTGCTACAATGCATTCTCTTAGCTTGATATTTTTGGGTAATCCAACAATGTATTGAGTAATGTCAAAGATTAACTGGAAATGAAACAATATTCTGGAAGGAGAACTATGTCACCATCTCAGTATAATCACGTGACCAGAATCCTGCCTCATGGTTGGACACAGATTATTTCATTTAGGGATCAAATCTTACTTGCCCATCATAAGGATTCAAGTTAGCCAAAGTTTCAGACTTTCCTGCTTAGCTAATGCAATGGTGGGGAAATATTTAAGATATTTTAATCTGGCTATATGTTATAGAGACCACTGATTTCATGAAGGAGGACCTGTTTCCCATAACCGATGTTAATTAGCATAGTGTTAGGTACTAATTAAAGACAAAGGTTACCAAGCCCATCCCTACCCCCAGAGGTGTGATTTCTAACTGGAATGCTACTTGCCCATCTCTGGGATTTGAAGTCCTTAAGGCAGTGATTGCCCCTTGAGTCATCATTTAAACCAACCAGCACAGACACATGTCACCTTATTTATGATGAAGTATTATATATTACATAGATAGCATCAATTTATAGTAGTACCTACTTCGCTTGGTTGTGAACATAAAGTGATACATTCTGTGATCTGTGGTTAATAGATCAATAAACCAGGGATGAAAGATCAAGCACCTAGCTAAGGACACACAGTTAAGAAATTGTAGAGGGGCTGTTAAAATGTAGTCTATTTAGTTCAAATCTTGAACTTGGGTATGTTAAAAGGATGCAGAAGTGAATCTCACTGTATAGGTCACCTGTCCTCTTTCCACTTTAGTGTCTGTAACAACATGCAGATTGAGAAATTGCTTGCTCTGACCAGGTACGTGTAGGCTCCATGGAGGTAACAATGCTCTGGGGAAACTCCAAGGTCATAAGACACATCCCATGAGGGTTGTAGTGGGGTTTTCTGTTTCCAGAGGGGTTTGTTATCCTCTAACTTCTTTTAGCAAGCACCAGAGAAGGTGTGAAAGATCGACAGCATGGGTGTACAAGTTAGTCTTTCTGCGTAGTTCAAGGAGATGCAGAAACATGACCTACCTGAGACCCCAAAGGAGGATCTCCCAGGATGGGGCTCGCCCTCCTTGTGTAGCAAACTCTTTTCTGAGAAGAAAAAATAGTTGAAATTGACAGCTGTTTCTCCAGGGAGTGAAACTTTCCTCTTATACCCTCAATTAGCACTCAATACATACTTCTGAAATTTTCAATTAGAAGAATTTATTTTTTTTTTACCACTTTAAGGTCATATTCTGTACGGCAGAGACTTGAGAACTAGCCAGTAACCTGTGAGGCTTCCCTACCACACCAGAATGATGCTGATACTTGTGCTGGTTCAGGGCATTCTCTTACACATTTCCATTTTTACACTGATCAAATCACGCTGCGTGTTTAATTTTCTATCCTCTGCCCACTTACTCTATGGTCTACACAGTTTTCTGCATTGCTGTAAAGTTCTCTCAACTCATTTAAAACAGCCTCCTGTCCAGAGATTGTATCTATCATACTTTATTCACCTACTTTTCTGTTATTATTTAAGGATCTTTCCAGGTTTTTTTTTTCTATTAAAAATGCTTCAGGGAAGGTATTTATATGGAGAGGTTGCTTTCCTTTCTGGGTTATAGAATTATATACTTAGGCTTAGTTCCCAGAAGTAAATTATCGGGTCAAAGAATATGAACACTTCTGTGGTTCTGGAAATGCATTGCCATCTTTCTTTCCAGAATAATTATAATTAAGACACAGGGAAGGTTATCTCAATCCCACAAGTGATATTGCTTTTTCTTTTTCCTTTTAACCATTGATATTTTGAACAGGCAAAAATTGTATTTTATTGTTTCTTTGGTTTAAATACATTTCTATTATAAACTGTTTTGATTAAGTCAATGATGCTTTTTTTATATTTATGATCATATCTTCTATTTTTCCTAAGTAAAATTTTTTTTTTTAATTTTTAAAATTTCAGAACTGAAACCATAGGTCAAAGTTGTGAGTGTGCCTGGGACTTGGATTCCCTCATTCATTAGTGAGATCTGCCGTGCGTGTCCCCTTCCTGGTTATAATTTCCATGCACCCCGTGCTCTCCTTCACACGTGGGGTCCTCTAAGTGGTATTGGACGTAAGACTCAGGCACAGAGCGGTCTGATGGCTCACAGTGACATGGGGCACACGGAGTCGGGGAGAGAGTCAAGACTCATGCTCGGCAGTGAGGAGGGTTTGGGGCCCTGACCAGCTACACATCCTGCCTGGCCAAGAAAGCCTGGGAATGAGGACTTAGATACGGGCCTCTGACTGAAGCTGCAGGCTCATCCCCCGGCCTGGGTGCATAGCAGGGGCCCAGTCATGCACTCATCGGCTCTGGTGTCCCCTGGTCCTCCGGCTCCAACATTCAGCACTGCAAAGTCAAAGCCACAGATGGTTGTAGGAGCTGTGCCTCAAGTCCCCAGCATTAGCACAGAGCCTGTCACATGGGGGGTCCTCGTATCTGTCAGATTAATTAGCAGGTAACCAGTAGGTAGTTGGATGGTTAGCACACATGCAGAGTTAAACGTCCTGGAACCGGATGTGTATGTGAAGGGGAGAAGGAAGCCAGAGAGCTGGGACCAAGGGACAGGGCCGGGGCAGTGCCCCGAGTGAGGCCGGTCTGAGCAGCTCAGGCGATCCCCGCAGGGATGGAGGCTGGTAACGTGGGTGGCAGGAAGTCCTGCAACTGAGAGCAGCCCCCCCCCCCCCAGCACAATGTACAGAAAGGCCGTCCCGTACGTGCACCTTTCCTTCCCCACTTGCCTCTCGGTGGGCTGCCGGGAGTGAATTGGCACAGCCGAGATGCGTATCCTGCAGCCACGAATCTGAGTGTGGCAGAGCTGGTAAGGATGTTAGAGATGATCCAGGTAAAACCCATATTGGAGAGATGGGAGAACTGAGGTCCAGAGAATGCTGATGCTGGATGACGTGGCATGAGTGAGAAGGCAAATCAGGGCCTAGCACCCCAACACTCCTGATCCTCAGCCCTGGGCTTCTGTCCTGTGGCCCTGGGACCATGGAGTGCGGGACTGGTACCAAAGCCCAGCTCTCCCTCTTCAGGCCAGTTTGCCTGTGCCTTCTGCCAACCCCCTTTGTCATCTGATTTGGCCTCTGAATCCGCAGGGAAGAGAATCTGACCACCCGGGGAGCGGTGCCACAGAGTTGCCAGGCACGTTCGTGGTCCACAGGCGGCCAGGCACGCAAGGGCCTTGAGTTTCTGATGCTCCCAGTCACACCTCTGGGAGAAGGCCTGGCCCAGTCCTCAGCTCTGCAATTCATGAACGAGAGGATGAAAGGAGATTTGTTCTTCTGATTGTAACTCAGTGTCTCCATCTGTGAAGGGAGGACCCTGGATTAGAGGCTCTCCCGTCTCTGACATGCTGTGATCCGGGATTTTCTGAAAACCATTGTGGTCGAGTATCAATACTTCAGCGAGAACAAAGCACTCACCTTCCCCAGAGAGGCACAGTGTTGGGGTGGTGTCCCTGGGCCACCCCGGCAGAGAACATGGCCTGCCCCTCTGTCCCTGGATCCAACAGCAAAATGTCAGATGTTGGCTGTGCAGGAGCAGAGTCCAGCTCAGGTGTGTGGCTCTTCCCACAGCACAGTGGGCGGGGCTCTCTTCAGATGGGTGGCCCTGATTCTTGAGGGACTGTGCTTCATGGCCAGGTGGACTAGGGAACAAGCTTTGCCTTCAGTGGCAAACCACAAAGTTACTTAAAAGTGAACTCTGCTCTTCCCATTGTGGCTGACATCACAGGAAAGAAATGTGATATCACATTTGCAAATGTGACTAAAAATTGGATGTTGTGGATCTCTGGTCTGTCTTTGTGCTGACTGAAAATATGTAGCTCATTGGCCAATAGTCCAGTAAAAAACAAGATCTTCCGAGGTGTTCATCTGACATGGTGATTGGAAGTTCAAGTTGAAGGAAGTTCCAGGACAATGCCAGGGGCATTGTCTTTGGAGTCGAGATAATTGGACTGCAAGCCTGGCCTTCCTACTTGCCAGATCTTGGTTTGGAAAATCTCCCTACTGGCTCTAGTTGCCCACCTTGAAATTAGGGACAATAACCCTCATCTCAGAGATGCTCTGAGGATTACATGAGCATAAGAATAAGTTTACAGTTAGCACCTGCTAAATGCCTTGTGTGTTTTTTACTGTGATAAGAGCTGCACTTGGAAGGGACATGGCCACGTGTGTCCTGCTGGCATGCATCCTCACCTTCTCCATTTTGATTCCAGCTCTGCCTTATGTCTTATCACCAGAAGGGCAGTTGCACCCCCTGTCTCCACATCCCAGCAGGGATTTCAAATGTCTCCATTCACACTCATTAAGTACCTTTGGTTTGCTTGATGATAAACTAAGTGCTAAGGAGACAGATCTATTCACCTGCTCATTCACTAAATATCTGTTGGACACCGAACCTACAATCCTAACACGGATAGAGTGTAAGGTGATCCCAGTGTCTTTAGACAGGGAATTCAGGTCTCCAATCCTGAATTATTAAACTGTTGGCTCTATTTTCAGGAAAGATGAGGGCTATAACTAGCTGGTTATACAATTTCTACTGAGAATAACAAAGGTTTTCTTATCATGCCATATCGTTATTTGTAGCTTGCTGGTCATAGACATTTACTTGGTGGCCTTCAGAGAGCAAGACCAACTAGTGCTAATGTACACAATTATGATTTAATAAAATTAAAAAAAAAAGACCAACTAATGTAACCCTAGTTAACACAACTGTTCTTTAAAAACACTTTGGGTTGCTCCTCAGAGCACTTGAGAGCACAGATTTCTTGTTTTGTATGTTTGGGATTATACTTGGGTTTGTGTGAACTCTGAGGATAGGTTGTTCTAATCACCAGAGTAACCACAGGGAATTTTACAGAACTTGGAGCAGAGTTGGTCACTCAATATATGCTTGTGAACGATAATGCCATAATTGTGGAATCCATTGGAGCAATCTGTTTATTTCATAAGTATGGATTGAGCCCTGTCTGCTGAGCCCTGTGAAGGCCATTAGCATTTAATCAGATGTGGGCTGTGCTCAAGTTCAAAGTAGTGAGTATCAACCAATCTGGAAGAACTGATAGAAAATATGATTTCAAGACAGATTATTTCTGGGCGGTGCCTGTGGCTCAGTGAGTAGGGCACCGGTCCCATATACTGAGGGTGGTGGGTTCAAACCCGGCCCTGGCCAAACTGTAACAAAATAAATAGCTGGGCATTGTGGTGGGTGCCTGTAGTCCCAGCTACTCAGGAAGTTGAGGCAGGAGAATCACCTAAGCCCAAAAGCTGGAGGTTGCTATGAACTGTAATGCTAGGGCACTTTACCGAGGGTGACAAAGGGAAACTGTCTCCAAAAAAAAAAAAAAAAAAGATTATTTCTAGATAAGAAGATAAGGAATGAGGCATTTGAGCAATCTTTATGGTGGCATTTGAATCTGGATATTATATATATATATATCATGCATTGTTATTTACCATTTTTCACATGTTATTTCAAAAGTTCAGGCCAAAAAACTTGCAGGTAAGTATATAAATGACTCCCATCCTACAGGTAAGTAAACATAGCTTAGCGATATTAGTCCATTTGTTCAAGATCACAAACTTGTCTGAGAAAAGATAGAATTTGAAACAAGATTTACGCATTGTCAATGCTAATGTTCTTCCCAGGGCATCTGCTACTTGGCCTTCTCAATTTTGTCTGCTGATAATGTGGAGGTGGGAATGGGCCCACTCAGGGAAGCAGGAAAGGTGAAATGTCCGTGGTTGATGAGGAGACGCTGCATTCACCTGAGGTCCACTGTCCCAGGAAGTGGAGGGGTGCATGCTGTTCCCGAGAGGACCCTCAGGGCCAGGCCAGAGGCTTTGGACTTGATCCTGCAGGCAAAGGGGAGGCACTAATGTTTGTGAAAGATGAATGGCTGGGACCTGATTGTGATGGAATCACTGGAGTGTAAGATTAGTTTGGAGGATGTAACAGTGACTCACGCAGGACCGAAGGAAGCCTTGGAGTGGACCAAGGGCTGAAACTTGGCTTCCCATGCCAGGGCAGCCTGGAAGACGACCAGGCACGAGGGAGGCTCACATCAGGCGTGTTTTTATTTCTAATATGATAAAGGTTGTTAAGTTCCTGTAAGCTCCATCAACATAGGTTTGTGTGTGGTAGGAAGATGAAGCAGTCAGACACACGTACCATGCTCACTTGCACACACATGCTGCTCAGGCACATGTATATGACACAGCTGCATGCATGCTGCTTGCTCACATGGGGGATGCCCACTCCCAGGCCTGGCACTTGCTCACAGGTATGCACACACTACACTTGCTGCATGTACACAGGGCTCAGTTGCACATGCAAAATTCATACATGTGCATACACACGGCACTCACTTGCGCACACGACAGAGGATTCCCACCTGCCACACACTAGCACATGCACACATCCACTCAAGATGCTCACTCAACAAATGTTCCCATCAATTTTAAGACACATTGTGAATTCAGAAACATGGAGGGAAGCAGAAACAGCAGCTTTAGCGGAAAAATCAAGGTTGATTGCTCAGAGTGGTCTGGGAGTTTCCTGAACCAACACAGAGAGTCAGCCAGTGGGACTTACTGGTGGAAGGCCCAAGCTCAGGTTTGCTCAGCAGCTTTCGAAACTGGGGCGCAGAGGCAATTTGTTTAAATATACACAGCTGGTAAGAGGCAGAACTAGGATAGATTACTAATCTGTGAAACAGGAAATATTCATAAGACTGCTGAGAGAATTAAATAAGGAATGCACATTTTGAGTGCAGAAAGGACCGCTTAGCAGGTGCTCGGGGCCTGGGAATTCCCTCTAATTTGCCGCATGAATACACAGTTTATTCCTGGGATGTCAGTGACACCTTAGTGATCTTATAACCCATTTCCTTGCTCTACAAATGAGGAAGCTGAGGCTCAGAGATGGGGCAGGGGCTTCTCTGATGGGGCTTTTTCTGACCAAACTGCGACGAATATTCATTTCTGCTGATGCCAGGCTTCCGGCTGTCCTCACTGCACGGCACTGTCCTGGTCGCTTCTTTTCCCCACCTCTCGTCTCACATAACATCACTCTCTAGCTTTTATGCTTTAATCTCTCCTCTTCACTCTCCCTTCTGCTTTTGTTGACTAAGTCGCCCATTTAACAAATGCTCAGTGACTGTCATCTGTGTACCAGGCACTGTGACGGGTGCTAGAGACCCATTCAGGAGATGAAGATCAGGCTTTTGCAACATTACCAAGTATTTTGTGTGAGGTTGTAAAAGGGCACAAAGTGGAATTTTGATGCACTCAGGCATGGTAGTGTCCCGTATTTTGTGAAGCCCTCGGGTGTGGTGAGCGCCCTGTGCATCGTGTGGCGGTGACGCTCTCAGGCGCGTGGCAGGTGCTCTGAATTTGGCCTCAGACTCTGATTTGTTCATCTCATTGCTGACTCAGTCTGCACGGTCACTCCATTTCATGACTATTGCCACTTCTCCCCTCTCTCCTTCCTGTCCAAATGGTCATCTCCTAAAATCATCACCATAGAAAGAATCAGAATAAATGGTTACCAGTCTGAAGCAGGCATACTCAAGCTGAGCACGGGAGTGCTTCTACCAGAACTGCAGGGAGCTATTAACGACTAAGGGGCCATTTCTAAAGGATAAGAACCAACTCAAAGGGGCTGCCTTTGGGCAAAGATGGAATTTAAAAAAAAAAAATCAAGCTAAATTATAATTATGAATTCATAGTGATAAATGCAAAGAAACTCACCATCCTCTGGTGATCAGTGCTCTACTTTCTACTATGAGGTCGGCCTTTTAAGATTTCACATGGAAGTGAGCTTGCCCAGTATTTATATTTCTGTGCCTGGCTTATTTCACTTTGTATAACGTCTTCTGTGTTCAGCCATCTTGTTGCAAAAGACAGTATTTATTTTTTTAAGGCTGAATAATATTCTGCTGGGCACGTATATCACAATTTCATTAATTCATTCACTGAATTTAGTCTGTGTCTTGGCTACTGTGAATGGTGCCTCAGTGACTATGGGAGTTCAGGTGTTCCTTCCAAATACTGATTTTAATTCCTTTGGGTGATGCCCAGAAATGGGATGCTGGGTCTTATGGTAGTTTTTTTTCTAGTTTGAGGATCTTCTGCACCATTTTCCACAATGGCTGCAATAATTTACATTCCTATCCACAATGTACAAGAGCTCCCTTTTCTCCACATCTTTACTAACACTCGACAAATGAGTTATTAATGTTGTGATGACTAATCTTAGGTAACAACTTGACTGGGCCACGGGATGCATAGCTGTCTGATTAAACATCGTTTCTGGAAGTTTTATGTGTGGTGTTTCTGGAAGAGATTAGCATTTTATAGTATCTGATAGGCTGAGTGAAGCAGACAGCCTTCTCCAGTACAGGTGGATACCGTCTAGTCCGCTAAAGGCCTGAAAGGAGCAAAAAGGCAAAGGAAGGTTGGATTCAAACACTTTTTCCCGATCTCCCCAGCTAAGACTTGAGAATTCTCCTGCCCTTGATACCCAGGTCCTCACAGCTTCAGAATCAGAATGGAACCCACACAACTGGCTCCCTAGATCTCAGGCCTTCAAATTATCTCACAGGCTTCCTCAGGTCCCCAGCTTACAGATGACAAATCATAGCATTTCTCAGCTTCATAAACACAGGAGCCAATATCTTTAAAAATAAATATAAATGTGTAATGTGCTATTGGCCCAGTTTCTGGAGAACCCTGAAACAAGTGCATGTCCATTCTATGAAGGACCCTGTACTATACACTAGGGATGGGGCAGTAAATAACAAAGTCAAGTTCTACGGCAGGGATTTCCAACCAGGGCGCCATGAGAGCACTTTAGGTGTGTCATGAAAAGTTTTAAAGATCACAAATTGTTTTCAAAAGAAGTTCAAAGTACAGGAAGTATTTTTTTCACCCTTTTTGATCAACAATTTAAGTGTTAAGCTTTTGAGGCACTGTAGGTTCAAAAGTACGCTGTGAGAGCAAGGTTAAAAAACAGTGGTCTACAGCTGATGGGTAGTAAACAAATATATTCTATAAGAAAATAACAGTGCACAGCCTTCAGACACATGAAAAAATGCTCACTATCCTTAATCAGAGAAATGCAAATCAAAACTACCTTGAGATATCATCTATCTCCAGTAAGATTAGCCCACATAACAAAATCCCAAAACCAGAGATGCTGGCGTGGATGTGGAGAAAAGGGAACACTTCTACATTGCTGGTCAGACTGCAAACGAATACATTCCTTTTGGAAAGACATTTGGAGAATACTCAGATCTAAAAATAGATCTGCCATTTGATTCTATAATTCCTTTACTTGGTATATACCCAGAAGACCAAAAATCACATCTTAACAAAGATATCTGTACCAGATTGTTTATTGCAGCCCTGTTCATAATTGCTAAGTCATGAAGAAGCCCAAGTTCCCATCGATCCACGAATGGATTAATAAACTGTGGTACATGTATACCGTGGAATATTATGCAGCCTTAAAGAAAGATGGAGACTTTACCTCTTTCATATTTACATGGATGGAGCTGGAACACATTCTTCTTAGCAAAGTATCTCAAGAATGGAAGAAAAAGTATCCAATGTGTAAGCCCTACTATGAAGCTAATTTATAGCTTTCATATGAAGGCTATAACCCAATTATAGCACAGGAAGATGGGGAAAGGGAAAAGGGAGGGAAGAAGAGGGGGAGGGTGTGTGGAGAGAGGTAAATGGTGGTATCACATTTATGGTGCATCTTAGAAGGGACAGGAGAAACCTAAATGCAGAACACAAATGTTTTCACACTATAAACGAGAAAATCCCATGAAGATTATGTCAAACAGTTGGATGAAAATATTTCAGATTGTATATGAAGCCCGCACACTGTACCCCATGATTGCACTAATGTACACAGCTATGATTTAATAAAAAAATAGATAAAATAATTTATTCACATAAAAAAAGAAAAGATAACTCATCAAGGCGTGATTTGAAAGTAAGGAAATTCTTTTGAAAACACCCAGTTAGATTTTTCTTTGCCCACCATAGTACCTAAAAAACTGTGCTTACTCAATAAATGTCAACTATGAAATAAATCCCTTCTACAAAATTATTTATTTTGTCCTTAGATTATGAGTATCTCCTAAAATAAAGGAATACATTAATATCATGGTTTATATATTAAATTCCTGTGCATTTTGCCAATGTGAATCACTTCCATGCAACCTAACAATTCATGAGTGAACTAAGAGAGCTGAATTTCTAACCCTTGTAGGATAAGAATCTAATGCTGGATCAAGTGTTTGGTTGAAAGCAATGGAAACATATTCTTACTACGGAGACAAAAATAAATTCATGGGAAAGATACAGGGTAAGTCAGAAAATAAAAAGATTAGGGTGGTGCCTGTGGCTCAAGGGAGTAGGGTGCCGGCCCCGTATGCCAGAGGTGGTGGGCTCAAACCCAGTCCGGGCCAAAACCACAAAAAAAAAAGAAAAAAGAAAAGAAAAAGATTTGTTGGATCATTTGGCTTCAAGAGGCTAAAACCAAAGAAGTTTCAGGAATCTCCATAGCAGGGACTTACAACTGTCTTTCTTTCTTTCTTTTCTTTTCTTTTTTTTTTTTTTTAGAGACAGAGTCTCACTTTATTGCCCTCGGTAGAGTGCTGCGGCATCACAGCTCACAGCAACCTCCAACTCCTGGGCTTAGGCGATTCTCTTGCCTCAGCCTCCCAAGTAGCTGGGACTACAGGCGCCCGCCACAACGCCCAGCTATATTTCGTTGCAGTTTGGCTGGGGCTGGCCCTGCCCACTGAGCCACAGGTGCCACCACAACGGTCTTTCTAAGACACTGCTTTTGGATGATGTAGATTCATCACCTTCTGTGTCTGTATTTCTCAACTCAAAATTTAAATTACTTGGGAGAAAAATGTTATTGGCCAAAGATCAAACATCAACTTCTATGTGGAGGGTAGATGGCAGAGTGTTACTGACAAACACATCAAAGTGGTGTAGTGGATGTCTGGGACAGTCCACAAGGAAGGAATTCTAGGCAGACAAAAAATAGTTGATGTATAGTTGATGTCTACTCTGAACATTTCTCTCTCTTTTTTTTTTTTTGAGACAGAGTCTCACTTTGTTGCCCTCATTAGAATGCTGTGGCATCACAGCTCACGACAACCTCAAACTCTTGGGCTCAAACGATTCTCTTGCCTCAGCTTCCTGAGTAGCCTGCCTGAGGACTACAGGTACCCACCACAATGCCCAGCTATTTTTAAAGATGAGGTCTAGCTCTGGCTCAGACTGCTCTCAAACTTGTGAGCTTAGGCAATCCACGTACCTCGGCCTCCCAGAGTGCTAGGATCATAGGCGTAAGCCACCGCACCTGGCCTACTCTGGGCATTTCCATTTAGATGCTTACCCTCAAAAGAGTATGGCTAGATGATTAGAAAAAATGCTGCTTAAGGACCCTTCTACCCCTGAGAAGTCTACCCATCGGAATTGACATTCCAGAGACTGAATCTCACAGGTAAAGATAAATGCATGGGCTGTAAAACTTACCTATAATGGTCTAATTGCTCTCATTATCTTTTCACTATGTTTACATGATCTGGTAGGTTTAAATTTTTCTTTTTTTTTTTTTTTAAATTAAATCATAGCTGTGTACATCAATGCAATCGTGGGGAAATTTTTCTAATCATAGTACAAAATAATATAAAATTTAGAATACACATAGAAAGTGTACAAATGATAAGTGAATTTTCACAAAGTGAATAGTATGTGTAATTAGAATCCAGACTAAGAAATAGGATACAACCAGCAACCCAGAAGGTCACCCCTATGCCTTCTCCCATTCAGTTCCTCTCAACAAAGGGAACCACTAAAATAACTTCTGGCTAGGCATGGTGGCTCACCATGTAATCCCAGCACTCTGGGAGGCCAAGGTGGATGGATTGCCTGAGCTCAGGCATTGGAGACCAGCCTGAGCAAGAGCAAGACTCCATCTTGCTGGCGGGTGACTGTAGTCCTAGCACTGAGGAGGCTGAGGCAAGAGGATTGCTTGAACCCAAGAGTTTGAGGTTGCTGAATAGGTACTATGATGCCACAGTGCTCTAACTAGGGTGACAAAATGAGACTCCGTCTCAAAAAAAAAAAAAGACAAAAAAATTACCAGAAAAAGGTTAAAATGTCACCTTTATCATAACTGATAGAAGCCAGGTTAAAGGGTATAGCATCAAGTCTTTTTGGAAAGTGGGGTGGTTAATGCAAATCCAGACTTGGGTAGAATTACCCCCTTGGTTGTGAGCAATGCTAGGCCAAGGCAGTCCTTCTCACTTGGGGACCTATGGTGCCTATTCAGCCAACAGCAGCCTCTTGGGGTCAGCAGCTGATTGTTTTCATCCAACACCACTAGATTTTCAAAGTTGTGTCTAGAAAGTGGTTCAGTTTAAAAAGGAGGAAATTTTACCTATAATTCTTTTGATAAAATGAACACTATTTTAAGTGCCTATTCATATAGGAGTATGTTTTAATTAAGATATAGCAAATGCTATCAAAAAATAAACTCCTATATTTATAATGTCTCAAACGTTAAAAAATGTTTTTATAAATATATAAATTGATTTCTTGATTGTGTAACAGGCCAGGTGGGCATTCCTTATCGGTGGTGGCAGCTCTGCTCTTTTCCACACAAGACCTCCCAGTGACACTGGTCATCTCAGTATACAGAAACATATGAGGGAGGTTCACATAGGCCAGGCCTGAATGTGCCTCTCATCATTTCCACACTAGTCTAGTGTCCAACTGACTAGAACCCTCACTGCAAGGGAAGCTGAGAAGCACAGTCTAGTTATGAGTCCCGGAAGAAGTGGACACTGCACATTTTGGTGAGCCACTGGTATAAGGTTTATTTAGGCAGGGACATTTTCTGTTCCCCGTTGCTTCTTGTGCCTGACTCATAGCAGGCACTCAATAAATGCTCGTTATAGTAGGCACTCAATAAATAATGTAGAGGAAAAAGCACGG
Source organism: Arctocebus calabarensis (assembly GCA_963573935.1). Classification (NCBI taxonomy): domain Eukaryota; kingdom Metazoa; phylum Chordata; class Mammalia; order Primates; family Lorisidae; genus Arctocebus; species Arctocebus calabarensis. Next base: position 31,252 of record CAUYON010009000.1, read on the forward strand.
GCTTCAAAACCAAAAAGAACTAAATCCTAATCCAAGCTCTGCTGCTTTCTAATTGTATTAATTTAGGCAAGTTACTTAAATTTCTCAAGCTTTGGTTTCTCATTGCATAATATAATGGAGATAAAAATATGTTTGTGATCTGCTTCCTAGGCCATAACAGCCAGGTGTGGGAATGAGTGGTGGCTGGAAATATGCCAACAAAAATAATAACATTTACTATCTCATCTGGTGCTGCCTCTTCTCCTGAAACAGGCCTCTTTGATTTCCTCTGTAGTACCTCTGGGAGTGAGGAAAGCACATATAACATGGAAACAGTGCTTGTCTCATATGGATGCTTCTTCTTCTTTTTAAAAATGTATTCTTAAAATAATACAGTCATCCAAGCAGTTAATGGAATCTGTCATTTCCTATTTTCTGGCTTTGGAACCCTGGGTGAAGCCTTCAGCCACATGGTCAAGGCCTGGGCTGAGGTTGTAGGTGGCCAATGCCTTTGTGCTCCAATGTCACTGTGTGCTTTCTGCTCCCAGAGTCCCTCCAGAGCCCCCTGGGCTGCACTCGGCCCAGCAAGGGTACTTCGGGTCATATTAGAATGCCTTAATATCTTTCGAGTGAAATGACTTTGTTTGTTTGTTCCTGCACTTTTGCTCAATCTCACTAAGCTAAGGCAGGAATCCCCAGAGCAGAGTCAGCACGTAAGGTTAGAGACAGGCAGCTTGTAATATTCATGACATCTCTCCCACTTTCACCCAAGTTTGCCCCATTGTCCTTAGAGTAAGTTCATTCCCAGGATCTTTTTGATTCTTCAAGCAAGTAGACCCCTCCCACCAGGCTTCCAGACATTTATAGACCTGTCAGAACTCTGGGCTGAATCCAACCAGGTTAGACAGCCACGCTGGGACTCCCTGAGCCCCACCCCGTCCTTTTCTGCTTTTCAGGGTTCATGTCAGTATTCAATGAACTAAAGTATGTAAAAATACCAGAGTAGTTGGTGGTATCAAAAAGGCACACAATAAGTGTTGGTTCTTTTCAAACCCCTTGAGCTACTTCTGGCACCACCAATATTGATAGATATCCTCATCTATTCCCTGTGGGTGGTGCTCCACAACTTGAAGCACAGGACTTAGAGTTAGAAGGCCTGAACTTTGAACAAGTTATTTAGCCGTCTTAGCTCAGCTTCCTCTTTTGTAAAGAGCCCTCAGCAACTAATGGTGTTACGTAAGCACAAATAAGATAATATGCAGGAGAGCTGCAATGCGCTTGATAAGTGAAAGGCAGAACAGTTCACCATCATCATCATCACGGTCACTGACAGTAGGAAAGCTGGATAGGGAATACAATTGGAATGAAAATATAAGAAATTCAATTTCAAATATGCTAGGATGTTGGCATAATATCAAAGAAGAGATTACAGAAAACCAGTCAATGTGGGGGAATGAACTAAGGAGTTAACAAGTCACGACTATTATATAAGAAAAAGCATGTTTCCATAAGGGGCCAAGTCTTTCAGTCGATAGATCCAAATTGGCATATTGGCTCCACTATGGAACTGAGGCTTATAATCACTCGCATGGTTGTGAGTATCCATGGGACACCTGAGAAACAGAGCTACTGGGATTTCTGTGCTGTGGGGAGTCTGGCGTGACTGCACTAACACCGCACACCCTGATCCAGAGCTTCATCATCAATGCCTTAGATTTAGATGTCCGCACTGCAAATTACACAGAGACAGCAAAAGCAAACAAGACAAAAATGAGAGAAAAAATGGTGCTACAGTAAATAGGAAAAAAGAAAAAACAGCAAGAATAAAGTGAGAAAGTAAAAAGAGATGCTGAGTAAGGATATTTGCCCATTGGATGCAACTATAAATAAACCAATGGAAAAAAAAGATTTGTATGTATTTGTGAATGGAAATCAATGAACTGGACTGAATATCCTATAAAGAGTGAGGCAAACAGTAGTGATGAAAGAAACCTCTTTCGCTGAGAAAAAGCGACAGGTCATCACCCTGTATAAAATACATTATTTCATATGTGTGAAAAGAGAATTCGCTACTTGGAGGTATCTCATGATGGTTCCTCATGTAAAGCAGAGTTCTCTTCATAAAGCAAATGATCACTCCCATTTGTGAAATGGATTAATTAGTTGATTGCACAATTTATCACATTCATAGATCTGTATTTTCATCAACTAGGACTCTAGATCAAAATAAGGATGTACGTTTAGCCTGAAGTGCAACTAGAGATAACCATATTCTACGTTCTCTCCCGAGTACATCTTCTTTATTAAGCCCCCTGAAGATGCCATGCCATATCTCCTTCCAAAAGTAACCAAACAATAAATGATTGAAGGCCCGGCACCTGTGGCTCAACGGGCTAAAGCGCCAGCCACATACACCTGAGCTGGCGAGTTCGAATCCAGCCTGGGCCCACCAGACAATGACGGTTGCAACCCAAAAATGGCCGGGTGTTGTGGCAGGCACCTATATTCCCAGCTACTTGGGAGGCAGAGGGAGGAGACTCGCTTGAGCCCAGGAATTGGAGGTTGCTGTGAGCTGTGATGCCACAGCACTCTACCCAGGGTGACAGCTTGCGGCTCTGTCTCAAAAAATAAAAAATAAGGCTCGGCGCCTGTGGCTCAACCGGCTAAGGCGCCAGCCACGTACACCTGAGCTGGCGGGTTTGAATCCAGCCCCAGGGCCCGCCAAACAACAATGAAGGCTGCAACCAAAAAATGACCGGGCGTTGTGGCGGGCGCCTGTAGTCCCAGCTACTTGGGAGGCGGAGGCAGGAGACTCGCTTGAGCTCAGGAATTGGAGGTTGCTGTGAGCTGTGATGCCATAGCACTCTACCCAGGGTAACAGCTTGAGGCTCTGTCTCAAAAAAAAATAAATAAATAAAATAAATAAATAATAAAATAAATGATTGAAGAAGTCTGGGACCATCCAATGTAAAAAGGTGAGTAGGCAAGTCAGTTTCCTATCCTGAGTTTATGGACTAAGAAAAAAATACCGCGATGGTGGCTGAAAATCAAAAAGATGCCAAGTTGCCAATCAAAGTTTACGAGACAAGAAAAAATGATAAAGCAGGAAAAGTCAGTAGACAGAGGAAAATGGATGAGCAGAGAGAAGCAAAAAAGCCATAAGCCAAAAATAAGTGCTTCATGTAAGGGAGACAGCCTTCCAGTTTCAGTTTGAGTGGGTGGACATACTTATCACCACATACGTTTTCCTGTAGGTAATAATTTCCAATAATACTTACCATTTACTAAGTCATTACTTAGGACTGTATTACCTGCATTATTTCTTTCTATGCTCATCACATCTTTGTTAAGTAGGCAATATGATCCCCTTTGATGCTTGATGAGAAATTCAAGGCTAAAAGAGGCGATAGTTAGCTCTAAGTCAGAAGCAACTAGTGAGTGGCAGAGTATGGACTCCGGGCAAGTTTACCTGACGCCAAAATCTATGCTCTTAGCACGAGAATGTACTGCACTTCCCCATGCTCGATAATTACAATGGACAGCTAGGCAGTTGTGACTAGTCAAAGGCCATAAGGTAGTCCCTCCATTCTCCACCAGACCGAAATGTTGAAATGAATCCTATTGTTTACACCAAGAAAATTCACCTAGCAGATGGGATTCAAAAACCTATGCTCATACAATTGTCTGATGGACAGGGTAGACAATATACCTGCTCTGGGCTCTTTCCTTTTTTGGAAGTGAAGGATAGAAGGAATACAGAAGCTCTGGGATCAAGATACAGGAGAAAAGAGTAGAAAGTCACTCTTATAAAAGGGTACACTTAAAAAAGTAGATTAAGAGGAAGTCCAACAAGAGAGGCTAGTTGCAAGAGATGTTGATAGTTGGGTGGGAGTGTCAAGAAAAGATCCCTGCTTGGGATTTCAAGAGGTAGAGTGGAATGTGACCCATCCTGTATGGGAGGGTGAGGCTCTCCAGCATGTTCAGAAAACAGGACTTTGCTTCCCTGTGAGCCAAGAGAGCCAAACTAGACCTTCATTTAGAATGGGGCGTGGGAGTGGTAAAAGTTACCTGATAGTAATAAAAATCACAGATAAACAATTTAATAATCAAGCTCTTAGTAGGTTGTTAGATAAGTTTAAGTTTTAAACAATGGAACCATGTGCCTATAAGTTACCAATTTCCACACAGTACATCGTCGAAGATTTCCACACTGTGAGTAAACTGGCTTTATACTCATGGTTACTGTCCATGCAAGTTGGAATAAAAGAATGGAATGCTGCAGGGACCTTAAAGAAAAGAACACGAACGGTACGTCTGCACAGTGGGGGACGTGGTCGACTCTTCTAAAAATGCTTTCTTTTGATAAACTTAAGAATCTTACTCTCTCCTAAGATTCTGACACTATCACTCATCATCTCAGGGAAGTGTTTTTAAAAATGTGGGTCACAAAATCAATTTAGATGGTCATAATCAGCATTTTTTTTAAAAAGAAGAGAGTATATTGTCAAAAAAGGGGGGGGTTGTTTTTTTAATTACCGATCCCCCACCACCACAAATATGTACTGAGTTAAATGATGTAAAATATGTTTCTTCCTGTGGTCCACAACAAAAAAGTTAGAAAAACATTGCTCTCTCCCTGGCCAGAAGGATCATTATCATGATTATTTTATTTTCTGTATATGTCTAGTAGTTTTACTTTCTTAGTTCACAACAAAAGCAAAAGAACTCTTTCATTTTTCAATGTTCAATAAAAAGTTTATTCTAATATTGAATGTGTTGTGTTTTTTTTTTAACTATTCTCCTACACCTGGGAATTCTTATATTGGGCCCAAGGTTCAACTGTCCCCCAACTGAAAATCACTGGAAAAGGCAGAGGGAACTCTAGCCTTTTGAGTGATAGTAGTAGCACAAGTCCTTAGCAAGAAAGGCCCTTAAACCCCCGTTTTGGATGAAACCTTGTTTCATCATGCTCTTTCCAGAAATAATACAGATGTCCGTGGGCACCAAGAATCATGTAAACTGACGTTTAGGTTCTATGAATCCTCAGGCTGATTATTAAAGTTAAAAGTTGTCATTCTTAGTGTGTCTCAATTATAGAAGTGCTAATATTTTAGCAAGGGGGAATCTTTAAAGTATTAAAAAGCTGGTCAGCATGGCTATTAGACAATCTGAATGCATGTTGACCATTAACAACCAGTAGATGCATTCTACCTGAAGGTCACCATGCACTTGACAATGGAGGAAAGGTATGATTAATACCTAGCCATCTCCTAGACAATATTTGTGAATTTTGAGATCATACCTCAGAGCAAGAGCTAGAATCGGTCAATGTCAAATGATAATGGTGAGGTTCAAACTATCTTTTTTTTAATGTCGAAGCTAGGAATAATAATCGGATAGGATGTGGAAGATAGCCATATATAGGAGCAAAACAGCGGAAGGTCATCAAGAAAAACAAGGACAGCTGGAAATAAGAAGGCAGTAAAGCAGGTTTTTTAAAAAAGCATTACAGACAGCTGGCCATCATGTTTACACCTGTGATCCCAGGATTCTGATAGGCCGAGACAGGAGGATCCCTTGAGCTCAGGAATTCAAGATCAGCCTGAGCAAGAGTGAGACCCACCCCAACTCTACTAAAAAATAAAAAATTTAGCTGGGTATTGTGGCAGGAGCTTGTAGTCCTAGCTACTGAGGCTGAGGTAGGAGAATCACTTGAGCCTAGGAGTATGAGGTTGCTGTAAGCCAGTGGTTCTCAACCTTTCTAATGCTACAACCCTTTAATACAGTTTCTCATGTTGTGGTGACCCCCAACCGTAAAATTAATGAAAACAATTAATAATTAATGAAAATAATTTATTGGTTATTAATGAAAATAATCTATAATTATTAATAAATAATTAATAATTAATGAAAATAATTTTATGGTTGGGGATCACCACACCATAAGGAACTATATTAAACGGTCGTGGCATTAGGAAGGTTGAGAACCATTACTGTAAGCTAAGCTGAGTCCATGGCACTCTAGGCTCAGGCAAAAGAAGGCGATCCTGTTTCACTCACAAAGACACACACACACAAAATGCATTACAGACTATTAGGGAAGAACGGAGAGAAAAGCAAGAAGGAAGATTCAGAAGATACAAGACGATGGGATGGGAATCATGTATTATTCGATTAGCTCAAGTCTGGAAAAATAAGATAGGCATAAGAATATCCCAAATGCTTTTAATAGAAATAATATGTGTTAAAGGACAGAGACAAGATACTGCCTAAACTTTCCTCCTGGACAAGCAAGTACCTCAAGAACCATACCCATTTTCAGGATCTGGGAGACAGGAGGACTCTGAGATGAAGCAAAGACTGGCTTGTGGCTGTAATTACTAAGCCTAGGGAAAGATAGCATCCGTGGGCAAAGCTGGGCACATGCCAGAGTCCCACCGAAGTGTGCAGGTCAAAGGATCTGGGCAAAGAGGCAGAAATAACCAGGCCAGGTGCTGAGCAAAGGAACAGAAACTGGAATTCCCAGGACAGGGCAAGCAATTTAGACAGGCAGGAGGCAGAGCCTTGGGTTTTCCAGGGCACTGGAGTATCTCACAGAGGGGTTTTATGGGATTGTTTGAGATGTTAAGTTGGTTTCATACAAATGACATGGACCCAAGCCCTTAATCTCAGCAAGAAGCAACAGCCACAACAACAGTAAAAATAACCACAATAATAGTATCTGCTCTTTAATAATCTTGGTTCCATTATTGGCTTGAATCTTGGTTCCTTTATTCATTGGTGGAAGAATGGGTATATTCAACAAATTACTGGACTTCCCCTAGCTTCAACTTTCTCCTGTTTCAAAATGCAGGACATAACAAGGACGCTCACTTTGGGGGTGATTGCATCCATTCTCTGGCATTAAGAATCTATGTGTTGGGGCTCGGCGCCAGTGGCTCAACAGGCTAAGGCGCCAGCCACGTACACCTGAGCTGGCGGGTTCGAATCCAGCCCAGGCCCACCAAACAACAATGATGATGGCTGCAACCAAAAAATGGCCAGGGGTTGTGGTGGGTGCCTGTAATCCCAGCTACTTGGGAGGCGGAGGCAGAAGACTCGCTTGAGCCCAGGAACTGGAGGTTGCTGTGAGCTGTGACGCCATGGCACTCTATCCAGGGTGACAGCTTGAGG
>CAUYON010009001.1:0-36120 GCA_963573935.1 Arctocebus calabarensis
CCTGTTTCTTCAGCTGTACCTTTTGATATTTAGAATTTTTAAATTTCTGTAAAGTAGATTTTGTAGAATGTAATGTGTTCGCTGCCTTTGTGAAGCGGTATATAATTGTATAATTTCTGTGTGTAAACTGAATGCTTGGGCTTTCAATATAGTATTCATATAAAGCAATAAATATTAATGTTATAAAAAAAGATTTCATGAACATGTTATTTGTATTGGCAAAGAAATAGAAAGGTCCAATAATATTCATTAGTTTATTTAATCATTTATTTTTATTAATTTTACTCAAAATACAGTGTTAGTTTCTGGAAGTCCAAAGGTGGACAAAATGTTATTCAGCTCATGACTATTTTACTATTGATGGAAGAAGACAAACATGTAAGCAGGGCAGGGACTGTAGTGTGGTAAGTGCTGGTATAGATGGTAGCATGTCAGCACAAATGTCCAAGGCAGCTCATCCGAGGAACTTCCAATTTATTCTTGCCTATGATCAAAGCCTTGCTTGAATCGATAATCTCTCAAATTAATTTTAAAAATATAACAGTTGTTGCCTGTAAAGGATAATAGAAGAACAAGGAAGTCATTCAAATAAAGGAAATAACACGTACCTGTCTAGAGTAATTTGACAAATGGAAAATTTCCATTATGACCAGAGAGTGAAGTAAAAGGAATAGAATGATTCAATGAGACCGGCACAGGTATCAGGGTTCATATTGGAAATCTCATGGGACATATTAAAGAGTTACAATTTTACCTTGAGATTACAGGGGGAGTGTTTAAGCATTTAATTAATTAATTAATTAACTTATATATTTGTTTATTTGATTATTTATTTCTTTAGAGAGAGTCTCACTCTGTTGCCCCCAGTAGAGTGCCCTGGTGTCATCCTAGCTCATAACAACCTCAAACTCTTGGGCTGAAGTGATCCTCCTGCCTCAGCCTCCTGAGTAGCTGAGACTACAGGCACTCGCACAATGCCCAGCTAGTTAGTTTTTCTTTGTTTTCTTTTCTTTTTCTTGTTTTGTGTGTGCTTTCTTTTTTTTTTTTTTCCTCATGCTGGTCTTGAACTCTTGAGCTGAAGCAATTCACCCTCTTGGGCTTCCCAGAGTGCTGGGAAGACAAGTGTGAGCCGCAGCACTTGGCCTGTTTAAGCATTTTAAACATAAAAGAAATTTCTCAGATTTGTCATTTGAAAGAATCATGCTGGGTATGGAAAATAGATCATGAATTTGAGAGATGTTAGAAGACAGAAAGACCTGTTAGGAAAATGCTATATTCATTCATACTAGAGAAAATAGCAGCCTGAATTAAAATAACAGCAGCATGACTGGAGAGAGGTGGCTAACTTCACTGTGTATGGAGAAAACAGGAATATTTAGAGTCCTATAATGATGAGATTTATGAAAGATGGAAGAGAGATAAAAAAAGTCAGGCAATTTTTCTCAGTTTCTACCTTCCTTTCTTTCTTTCTTATCTGCTCTATGATACAGAATAAAAGAAGTTATTTGTGAAATGGTTAATTGTTGGAAAAAAATTAGCTGGCTATGACAGCGGATGCCTGTAGTCCCAGCTAATTGTTTCCATCTTCAGTAGAGATGGCATCTCGTTCTTGCTCATGCTGGTCTTGAACTCTCATACTCAAGTGACTGTCCTGCTTTGGCCTCCCAAAGTGTTAGGATTACAGCCTTAGGTCTACAATTTTATTATTATTTTTATTTTTAAGAGACAGAGCCTCAGTCTGTTGCCCTGGGGTTGAGTGTGATGGTGTCATCATAGCTCACAGCAACGTCAAACTCTTAGGATCAGGGGATCCTTCTTCCTCTTCTTCCCAAATAGCTCCCACCACAACACCCAGCTAGTTTTTTCTATTTTTAGTAGATGGGATCTTGTTCTTGCTCTGGCTGGTCTGCAACTCCTAAATTCAAGCAATATGCTGCCTTGGCCTCTCAGGGTGCTAAGATTATAGGCATGACCACTGCACCCAACCAGAACTAAATTTTTAATAGAATTTGCCAGTAATTCTTTTTCATAAAGCATTCACATTGCTAGACATCAAGTTACAGCATTGTGTCTTGGGCAACTGGCAATTTTTTTCTGTTATTAATGTCATAGTTAAGGAATTATTTCTATTATTTGACATAACATTATCAAATCATAAACCTGAGGTATAAATTATTTCCACATGTCTATCTCTACTTAATTTCCTTTAAGAAAATGGTGAGATTTAAATGGATAGGACACACAAGGCACCACCTACTAATATTGTCAGTAATTCATTTTAGTTCCCTTTTGGTATAACGTATCATTTTTCCTCTGCCAATGTCACTGCATGAGAAAAGCAAAAAATTTTTAGATTCTGTATCCTGAGTGCTATTATTTAAAAATAAGAAATACCTTTGGAAATAAGTACATGACTTTTCCAAAGAGGTTCAACCATAAAAAGCAATTCTTTGTGAAAATCTGATTGCATTATCAGTCCAGAATCCTAACACTAGTCTGCCTCTTTTGACTTTGCTTTTTTTTTTCTTCTGAAACAATCTCACTCTGTTGCCCTTGGTAGAAAGCTGGGGCATCGTAGCTCACAGCAACCTCAAACTCTGTTGGACTTGAGTGAATTACTTATCTCAGCCTCCTGAGTAGCTGGGACTACAAGTATGCCCCACTACTGCAGGGCCAGTTTTCCTACTTTTAGTAGAGACAGGGTCTGGCTCTTGCTAAGGCTAGTGTGGAACTCCTGAGCTCAAGCAATCACCTGTCTTACCTCCCAGAGTGCTAGGATTATAGGTGTTAACCCCCTTGCCTGGGCTTTTTTTTTTTTTAAATAATTTTATTAAATCATAATTGTGTACATTGGTGCAATCATAGGGCACAATGTGCTTCATATACAATCAGAAATAGTTTGATCGTACTGTTAAAGATAGCCTTCATGGCATTTTCTTGATCACTATATAAAGACATTGATACTCTACATTTAATAAGTTTCACCAGTACCCTGCTAAGATGCACCGTAGGTGTGATCCCACTAATTGCCCTCCCTCCACCCATACTCCCCCCTCCTCTCCCCTCCCTTTCCCCTTTCCCTGTATTCCTATGCTATAATTGGGTTTTAGCCTTCATGGTACATGTATACCATGGATTATTAGGTTTTTTAAATTGTTGGGTTATAGGAGTTCCTTATATGTTTTAGAGATTAACCTCTTATCTCTTACCTTATATTAATACATGGTTTGCAACTATCTTTTCCCTTCGTATAGGTTATCTTTTCACCCTGCTGATTGTTTCCATTGCTAATGAAGACGCTTTTGAGTTTGATGTAGTCTTACTTGTTTATTTTTGCTTTGCTGTCTGTGCTGTTGATGTTATAATCATGAAATTGTTGCCATGACCAACGCCATGAGAAGACCCAAATCTCCCTACAGGCTATGGTGAGTGTGGATTCACATTCTTCCAACACTCAAGATCCTTTCAGTTAGTTTCTATTGTCTTGCAAAGGGAATCTGTGCATGAATTCTTCCTGAATTCATGTGTCTGTGAGTGGAAGGAGAGAGCCCAAGGCTCTCTACTCCACTATGTTGTTGACATCATTTGGTGCTATATTATTTATTTCAAGTGATACACCATATATTTAGATAGAATATATAGATAATGTATTTTTTAAATATTTTGATTTTTAAAACATGAGGTAGCAAATTTTCATATGAATGCATACAATAAATCTTATACAAAACTTATTTGTATATTACATCTAATTTATGTCACTTTTTACATTTCTTGAAATTAGAAATATTTTATTCAAAGTTTTATTTTAAATTTAAAGCTGCAAGTCATGGTTTTATTCACATTCTTTAGAAAGAGAAAGTAAAAGAAAAAATTAAATTTGAGGGAAAGTGCAAATTACAGTTACTACAGTTTTTTCTCTTCACGCTGGTGGCAGAATCACAATATATGTCTTACAAATTTAGTAATAAACATAACTGTTAGCATTCTTGAGCTATCTACTATGTGAAAACAACAAACATAACAACAGAGTACTCCTTAAGCACTAGCTGAATGTTATAAATGACAAGTAAATGAACATGGATCTTCATGGTACTGAGCAATTCACAACCTGCAATTCAAGGAAACTAAGTTTTTATATATTGTCATTTTTTATACCCATCACTACTTTCACTTACCATGAATACCATCATAAGATTTATATTTATATCTTTTTGGATTCACTGAAAAATCATTCGTATCTGTAATAGGATTTTTTCCAAAAAAATCACCATACAGAGTGACTTCTACAGTTTCTTCCACTCGCTTCCTGGACTGACATTTTATGACACCTACAGGAGAAAAACATTTCCAGTTAATTTTACTAGTAGGTTATATGACCATTCTTGAGATAGAAGAAAATGAATTATGACATAAACAAATAAAACTTCCTTTGACATACTTTGGCTTAATGCATTTGGTCTTACACACACACACACACACACATACACCCCCCCCACACACACACACAAACACACACTTCCCACACATATACCCAAATACACTCAAGCAATATCTATATACATTGACATTTTGGAAACAAATATGAATACAAAATTCGTATTCATATAATTATAAAGAATACATAAAACAGTATAGAAAAAGATATATCTCTAAGATATATACTGGATACTTAGAATTATATTAGAATGTAGAAATTTGCTTCAGGGACTGATGTAGTTATACCAATAACTCAAATGACAATTGTAAACATGTGGATTTCTCCCCTTTTAAGATGTGTATATTCATTGTGGTAATACCAAGTTCTATTTTTCTAATAATACCATAGCAAATGCTTTCAAATAACTTCAAAAAGGAAGTTCTGTAGCACTTATTTTGCAATAGCATTTTAAAAATACTTTCTACTAGTTTGTTCTTACATATGCCTTAAAAATAATATTTTAGCTATTTAAGTAAAAATTTTAAAATCATTTTTGATTTTATGTTTAAATTTACAAAAGATACCCTTTTAGTAGTTAAAAAATCTATGATGAATTATTTAAAATTAAGGTTAATACATGATTATATATTAATTTAATGAACAGCATTAAGTATTTGTATATATATATATTTAATTTCAATATTATCTTATATCAAGTTCAGGAGAAGTTGTCAATGATTTTATAAGAAATCAAAATATTGTTTTTATGTATAAGGGCCTATGTGTAGTTGAATCCACATAAATAAGATCATTATTTACTCAAATATATTAAATGTTATACTTCCATCAAGTCAAACACACATTGAATATAAGAGAAAAGGGGAATCATAAAGAAGCATTTGAAATGTATTACAGTATTAGATTGTGGGATCAATAATAATGTAATGAAATACACTAAAAAATTAGATGATGTTCTCAGATTGTGTTTTCACAATACATATAAATTTATAGTATAAAATATAATAATGCATTTAATATTATTCTAAAATTTACAACTTTTTATTGAACATTCTGGACTTAAAATAAGTATGTGAGATATATTAATACAATAGGGTACAAAGATAGATATAAATGGCTTAAAATGCCTGGGAAAAATATACAAGCTATTTCGGTTATAATTAATTTTAGTCTTAAAGCATTAAGTTGTAAATCAGTGTAATCAAAGTTACAGTTAGCATCTTGTTACTGGTCTTATCCTATGGGTCCTTAGGAAATCATTGCCCTGACAATGGGAAGATCACTCAATCACAATGGAGTTGCATTCTATTGTCTTTACAGTGTAACAGGTAATGGAGTCCTTTTCCAATTACCTGCTACAATGAACAATATTAGATAAGAATGCACAAGAAAAAAGGTAGTTCACAGAGCAATAAAAGTATCCTGAGTTTGAGAATTACCTGAATGAGAGACACATAAGAAAAAGCCAAGAAATAATAAACTTTGACAATAATATAGTTTAGCAAGGAAAGTAGTAGGTTACATCTGGTGTGTTATTAAATAAGGAACAGAGAATGGACTTTCAAGAAGCAAATTATATATATTTATAAAATTATACCCATTGTCTCTTAAAGGCATTTGTAGATAAAAATAACTAACATATAAACTCCCAAATATTTCATCTTCTTTGCTACTACTGTGAAAGGGATAGAATCCTTGACGGTTTTTTCAGCTTGACTATTATTGGTAATATATAAAGGCTACAGATTTGAGTGTTGATTTTGTAGCCTGAGACATTGCTATATTCCTTGATCAATATCTTTTCTTTTTTTGTAGCAATTGTAATGTTGACATGATCTATTGTGCTAAATTTTTGTTCATTTCCCCTACTTTTTAATGTGGTTCTTAGAAAACTTAGTTTCATATGTGGTTAGCATTTGTGGTTTACATTTTATTTCTATTGGGAGTGCTGCTTAGACTTAGGCACAATATGTACTCAAATGAGATCTTGACAAAACCTAAAATTTCACCTATGGCTATATTCCTGTAGCATATAAAGGTAATTTTGCCATTTTGATGACTGTATAGAATGGTAGCCTATAGGTGTAGTATATTATTTTGAACATTTAAGTTTATTTTTTTCCACTGATGTGTAATAATGTTACAAATCTAGGGGGTATAAAATGATTTTTTTTTTTTTTTTTTGAGACGGCTTTTACTCCGTTGCCCTGACTAGAATGCAGTGGCATCATCATGGCTCACGGCAACTTCAAACCCTTGGATTCAAGTGATCTTCCTCCCTCAGCCTCCTAAGTAACTGGGTCTGCAAGCGTGTATTTCCCTTTTTCTTTCCTTCTTTTTTTCTTAGATAGTAACAGGATCTCATTATTGCTCAGACTGGTCCCAAACTCCTGACTATAAGCAATCCTCCCAAAATTGTGGGATTATAGGTGTGAGCCACTGTGCCTGGCTATTCTTTATTTTTATTTTTTGATACATGTACACAATATATGACCAAATCATAGTATTTAAGATGTCCCTTCAAGCATTCATCATTTCTTTGTGTTGGGAACATTTGAAATTCTCTTTTCTAGCTTTTGGAATGCATATAATTGTTAATCTTCTGATGTTGTGAAAAGTGTTCTTGTAGCCGTGTTTATTTTCTCAGGACAAATTCCTAAAGGCGAAATTGCTTGCAGGCACATTTTACAGTCTTCATTGATGTAGGAAGTAGGTTCTGAAAAAGAACCAGTCTGTTCCCTCACCCCTCCACAATCCGGTCATTGCTTTGTTGGTATGGGTGGGTTTTTTTTTGTTTTGTCAAAACCTTACACTAGAAGCTTTATGCTTAAAGTTGACTTTTCATTGGTAGGTTGCACATCTTTTCATATGCTGGGTATTTATCTATAAATTTCTTTGTATTTCCTATTTACATTGAACAATATTATAACTGGTTTTTGCTCATTAAATGTTTTTAGAAACAAAGCATGGAAACTAGAAGATTTAATACAAAATACATTTTTTTGAAATAAGTCGCCTTGGCATATGTCTTCTTTTGTTCTAAGCATGTATGTTTTGAGATCCGCAGTTAGAAAACTACTTGTTGTGACAGCTGTTATGGAGAACTTTTGTGTCAGGTCATTTCTAAGCACTATAGGTTAGCTCATTTAATAACCCTATGATGTAGGTACTGGAATCATCTTACAAGCAAGGGATCCTTTTATTTTTGAGGCAATCTCACTTTGTCACCCTCCGTGAAGTACCATGGTGTCACAGCTCAAACTCTTGAACTTAAGTGATCCTCTTACCTCAGCCTCCCAAGTAGCTGGGACTACAGGCGCCCACCTCCATGACCGGCTGTTTATAGAGATGTCTTGTTCTTGCTCAGGCTGGTCTCAAACTCATGAGCTCAGACAATCCGCCTGCCTTGGCCTCCCTCCCAGAGTGCTAGGATTACAGGCATAAGCCACTGCATCCACAAGCAAGGGATCTAAGACTTATGTGACTTTCCCAAAGCTGCCTGGCTTTGAAGGCCTGGGTTCTGACTGCTGCCTTCCAGGAGGTGTGTGTTGCGTTGGTGGTGGGTCTGAAACATCATTTGGGCATAAAAGAGGCTCTGATATAGCGAGTCCTTTCTGCCTAGCATGTCCCTCTCCACCCCTCAGCACAGAAAGCCCACCCAGTTTAGAGAAGCGTGTTCTCCATGTGCAGAAAGGGCAGATAGTCCGATAATGCTTGTGTTCTTTGCCACCATCACACCCAGCCTTGTGAACGTCCTGATGCTGCTTTAAAACTCTTCCAAATGTAGGCACAACCCCTGCTTTTGGCCTTCCTTTGGTCAGATAGTCTCAAAAGAGATCAATTTCTTTAAAAAGGCTAAACGTAACAAATGTACATTGTCTTAATTCCTTTTGTAGTGCTATAACAGTACCCGAGACTGGGGTAAATTATAAAGATATTCATTTAGCTCATGGTTCTGTGGGCTGGGAAGTTCAAGGGCATGATGCTGGCTTCTGGAGAGCGCTTTCTCACTCATTTAAACATGACAGGTCAAAGAGACAAAGCTCCAAGGGGTGTCCTGGCTTTATAACAGTCCAGTCCAGTGGGAACTCACCCAATTCCACAGGAATTCAGTCTTGCAAGAATGAGAACTCATTCACTACCATAAGAACAACCCAGAGCCATTCACGAGGACCCCACCTCCCAACATCACCATAGTGGGGATCAAGCAAACCATATCCAAGCCCCAAAATACATGAAACCCAAGGAGCATAGGATTATTTCTAAGACTAACCATACTTTCACCCCAGGGCTTTGGTCCACATTCCCTGTCTCCATCCCCCTTGAAACTTACAGTTAAAGGTGTCTTTCTGCTGTGCTTGATGTCTAATAGGCACTTTATTCTCTTCCTGGACTATGACCAGAAAACCGTGTGAAACTCCTGTAAGTCTTGCCCTGTTTGCCCCTTTAGTCATAGGTCTTCACATTTATGGATATCCCCTGCCCACTGCCAATTAGCTGGACAGGTGTTTAATGAAAAATAGAGCTTACCTTCCTCACCCAGGTTGTCCACTCTGGCCGTCTTAGACAAGGCTGCCTGCTTCAGCATCTGGGGACAAAGCCTCACACAGGAGTATACCGAGGACCCAAATCGTTCCCCATCACATGTCCCTAGCTAGGTGCTGATGGGGGATTTGCCAAAAGCACTGCAGAAATATTCATTAGGGGCACTGTTGAGTTCGACATACAGGAAGCCCTGGAGTTCTCTGGCTGGATTTAGATGGGCACGGATATCTTGCTGATTTGCCTGGGAGAATGAGCAAGCTTATAACATGAGCTCTAAGTTAGTTACTCATAATGCTCCTCTTAAAATATATTCGCTGGCTCATAAATTATTTCTCTCCTCTGAACAATTCTAACAGTGCCTCAGACCCTGCAGCTTTTCTCTCGTTTGCTGAAGTTTGGGTAGGAATGAAGAGACTCATCCTTAAAAGTTCATGATTTTCCTAGTTACAGAACTCAAATGTGCTGTGTGCCATGAAATCTTAAGAGGAATGAGAGCTTCCAGGTGCCTTCTACATGGCATTCAAAGACCCATACCTTCTGCATTAAGAAGTTGCCTGCCTTGGAGACCAGCTTCCACAAGGCAAAAATGATACTAGCAATAGAATGACATTTCCATTTATAATAATACCTGGAAGCTGTGTATTTTGGAAGATGAAAGGGTAAAATATTTGCACGAGTAACTAGTATATATACAGCTTTCTATTTTATGTATCAGTCACTTTAGACTCTGGCTCAGATTCTAGTGCCCCATCCCCAAACCCAAGCTAAGCTCTGCCAACTGCATGATATGTTATTAGAACATGATGTCTAGTTTCCTATGATGCCTGGCTTTGCTGTCATAATTTAAGGTGCTTTGGAGAATATAAACAGCATGGTAATATTCTTAGATTTCTGAAATAAGCAAAATGTACAGTATTGTTGAAGTATATACATGTGACAAAACTGAGGAAAAACTAGAGAATGAAGGAAATAATTAAAATGGACTACTTGGAAGGTGGGGGGTAGCAGGGGAGCAGGCTAGGGATTGGTATTAGCAAATTTGGATGGTGGGTTTACAAGTACTCATTATTATGCCTCATAAATTAATACTTACACATCCAGAAAAGGTGGTTCTGCTGAAAATAGAATGAATTACAATGCCTAATTAAAAGTTATAAAGCCAAATTAGGCAACTTTGAGCCTATAGGTGATGTTTGGACTCACTGTTTCACTACTTTCGTGCATGCAACTAATAGTTGAGTGTGTACACAGAGGATGTCAAAAATATGTATATACATTTTAAGAAAGG
The DNA here is from genome assembly GCA_963573935.1 of Arctocebus calabarensis. NCBI lineage: Eukaryota > Metazoa > Chordata > Mammalia > Primates > Lorisidae > Arctocebus > Arctocebus calabarensis. The sequence goes on from CAUYON010009001.1 coordinate 10,269, forward strand.
AAAAAAACATTAAATTTATACTCAAGTTACATTTGAATTCTACAATAAGTGGTGCTCAACATTACTGTATTGTCTTTTGTTACTGTTGTACACACATTAAAATTGTAACACTCAATGTATTTTTTTTCCTACCGTCTGTGTTCACAATATTAGAGTCATTAAAGTCACAAGTAGAATCTTAGACCCTGGATGACAAATAAGATAGGTTCTGTAGGTTAAGTTGAATCTGTATATAATTGGGAACAGGTACATCTACCTATTACCTGTAATAGCTTCTATTCGGAAGTGTGAGTTGTATGTTTGTAACTTGAACTGCCAGTATTCAAATTCCTCATGGTTTCCAAGATAAGGTTTTACATACTGTAGGCACTCAATGCCATCGAATTGATTTAAAGTCCACCTGCATACCTACCGCGCCCTCCAACTATCCAGGCCATGGCTCTTTGAGGAAAGAGCCTCCCCTCTTTACCAAGGAGCCAGCTTTGTTGTAATGTTCTGTGATTTTTGGCGAGGCTTCTGGCTTAGGTACCCAGTGGAAGCCCATCTGTTTGCTCTGGCACTGCTTAAGTGTATGGAATGTGGAGCCCCTGTCAGGAGATAATTGAATGTTTTCCTTTTTTATTACTGTGCTCAAAGACTTAGCACATGGTATTAATTGTGGAACATTGCAAAGTAATGTTTGAAGACGTGAAAGTTAATACAACAGTCTTGCATTTGAATATCCTGATTTTTACATACCCAGGCATTTGATCATTTATTTTTGCCCTTCCTGATGTTATCAGTTATGTCAAAAGTGTAATCTCTATTTCAAGTTTTTATTAATAATCTTATCAAGACTCCTAGATATTTGTGTGAAGGCAGCAAATGTGGATCTTCATGCTGCTTCTCAGACCTAGTGCAAACAGGTGGCTTTCAGAAGAATTAACAGTGAATCTGGGAGGGAAAAATAGATCAGGTCAGTTTCAGTCTTGTCTGCCCTGGGAAAGATCACAAAATTCATTAGTTTTTATCTGAAGATTAGTTCAGACCATCTCTTTCATCACTCAGGTAACAGACGTGCAGGGCACCTTCTAATGGCTGAGACGTTATAGCCAGTACATGTGGGGAGAGTCCTGCAAAGTGGTCTTTTGACCTTGAGTTCTTCTAGTGATTCATTTATTGTATGAATAGCACCAAGGAGGTATGAGCACATTGAAGTGAGATAAATTGCTTTATCTCATCAGATTTAATCACATTCTCAATTTGCCTGTATTCCCTAATGAGAGCTAATGTTTATTTATAAAATAAGGAAAATGAATGTCTCCTCAGCCAGAAACTAGTGTTTCTTTGCTAGTAAGGGGCTTGCTCTTATAACCTTCATCTTACTTTGTGTACACATGTGACACTGAAACAAAGTTGCAAAATAATGACTATGTCCTTAAAATGCAATTTTTTTTTTTTTTTTGAGACAGTCTCACTATGTCACCCTTGGTAGAGTGCTGTGGCGTCACAGCTCACAGCACCCTCAAACTCTTGGGCTTAAGCAGTTCTCTTGCTTCAGCCTCCCAAGTAGCTGGGACTATAGGCGCCCACCACAGTGCCCAGCTGTTTTTTTTTTTTGTTGTCGTTGTTGCAATTGTCATTGTTACTTAGTTGGCCCGGGCCAGGTTTGAACCTGCCACCCTCGGTGTATGTGGCTGGCAGCATAACCACTGTGCTAAGGGCGCTGAGCCCAAATGCAATTTTTTTTTTAAATGACCAATGTGCCAGGTCCTGCACATCTGAATGCTGTTTCCTTCGCGAGGGCCACTTTGGGCAGTGGTATGAAGATGCTAGAACTTGTCGGTATCACTGCTGGTGTGTTCTTTTGATTATTCTCTATGGTGGCAATATTTCTCAGCCTGGAAGGAAGGCTTTCTGTTGTAGAAATAGTCAAAGGTTATTCAGAGACCTGAACTGCTTGAAAGGTGGTATAAGGAGTTGCTGACTTACACTGAGTCATAGACACTGTGTGACTGCCAGGTATGGATGTCAGTTTTGTGTGACTTCTTAACTAGCTGTCATCCTCTGGAGTTCCAGCTGGGCTCTGAAAGTGCTCGGTGATCAATAGGTGTTGAGTCTTCTGAGCTGTTAGGAAAATACTCATTTGGAGGGGGAAGTTCTGGTCTTTTAGGTTAACAGTTTAAAGACTCAATATACAGAATTTTATTGGACTTACAGTCCCATTTAAATTATTTGTGTTAATACAACTTAGCATTGAGTTAATCATGTACTAAGTATAAATAGCACCAATTTGATTTATAAATAAAATGGAAAGCCCATTCCACTTACCTAAGCCCATTTAGATAATTTCCTAAAATCTTTTGAAAATAGAGCAGTGATTTTTTTTTTTTTTTTTCAACTGGTGTGCTGTAAAGATTGTAAAGATTAAATTTTTTTTAAAGAAGTTCAAAGCACAGTAAGTATATCCTTTTTTAAAAAACTTTTTGGATCGACTTAAGTGTCATGGAAGCTTAACTGTTCAAGTGTGCTGTGAGATAAAAAGTTGAAAATACTGAAATAGAAAAAACTGAAATAATCACACACACACAGCCCCACCCCACCACCACCCCCAAACCTAGTCAGGCAGGACGTTAAGCCCTCAAGGTAGGTGAATGTCAGATAAACAAAGAGGTGCAGCAGCATTTCTCAGAGTTAAAAGTTGGAGGCAGTCTGTGTGTCTGTGAAGGATGGTCTGTCCACGCAATGGAATATATTCAGCCTTAACAAGGAATGAGATCCTGAAACCTGTTACAACGTGGATGAACTTGAGGGCATTTTGTTAAGTGAAACAAGCTAGTTAAAGATACATGTGTAATTTTGCTTATGAGGTATCTAGAATAGTCAAATTTGTGGAAAAGTAGAATGGTGGTTGAGGGTGGTGGTGGTTCATAGGTACGAAATTTCACTTTTGCAAGATAAAAACAGATTTCTGGAGATGGGTGGTGGCGATGGTCACACAACAGTGTGGATGTATTTAATACCACAGAACTGCACACTTAAAACTGGTTGTGCTAATTTTTTTGTATTTTATCACAATTGGAAGTAAACCAGGGCTGGGAAGATAACCTCTAGACTGGAAAGAACTGTGTGACCTTAAGCTTGGCCTCCAGGCTTTTAGGTATCTGTAAATCAGGAGCCAAGGCCCTGGTACAACCCTCAGAGGCTTGTTGTAGTAGAATGAGATAACAAGTGAGCTGCCTTAACTGCTGATACACACATCACTAGAAGGTCACATCTTTGGGAAGCCCAGTGCAGGGAGTTGTGTGGTGACATCTTGATGGCTGGGAGGGAGCTCTGGGTACTTGTTGCAGCCCTCCGTGCTATGGGGCCAGCCCTCGGATTAGGTTCTCTAACCTTGCGACACCCTAGCATTGATGGGGACCCTCAGAGATTACAATATGCTTTTCCTCTATCAAGTGAGAAAGCCCTTGAGTCCTCAAGTCTAGCTCTAAGGACCACTTGCCACCTCAGGTCTTCAGCCCTAGGGCTCTAGCCCTACTGTTCCTTGGCACACTGTGTGACATCCCATTTTGACACTACTAACAGGATGCCTGGGTTGGTCTTTGTCCGTCTTGGCAGTAGATGTCCTTAGTTGTTTGGGGCACAAGGGCACTTGAAGATAAGGTCTGTATCCTAAGGATGCTTTGGTTTAAAGGGAGATTAGCAGGTCTGGGAAGCCTGGCCAAAGAGGCCAGCACGGTACTAAGGTACTGGAAAGGTGCTCAAGACCTGCCTGGCTTTAGGGACCAGGTGGTCCTGTCGGCAGCACAGGTGTATTGCCTTTGACGCCAGGATGTGACTCAGTTACTCTTGGCCTTGGGCCTCTTCCCTGTCTTTTTACCCCTGCTGTGGATAAAACACCCTTTCTGAATCTGGTTCCAGCTTATATTGAATCCACTATCCACCATTGCCCTTGTCACCAATGACCAAAGCTCTAAACATTTTTACAGAGCAAAATTGTACAAAATTGGTTGATGTGTCCCTGGAGGTTTCCTATACCTGGTCCAGGTGGCTTTGGCCACCTTGACTCAGGGAACGTTCCAAGATAGCTCAGTCCCTGGAAACTGAGTTTCCATTAATAGAAGCCGTGGATGTCGCAGGTGCCAGAGCCTTAGTTTTCCCTCTATTGGGTGTCAGAACTGCTTGGAGAGCTAATGAAAATGTGTCCCACACAGACTTGGTTGGTCCTAGGCCTGGTTCACTTCATGCTGGCTTGTGGTTATTTATGGAGGTTGCATCCTTCTGCCTGAGTATCTAAACTGGTTTCTGACTATCCTCAATCTCTAGTTTCCAGGGATAGTTTCCATGTCTGGGAGAGCATCACCCTGCTCTCAGCCCCTAAAAATAATGCTGTGTTATAGGCCCCAATACTTGCCTTTATAGTCTAAGAAAATAGTCTAATGTGCAGTTCTGAGGTATTAAGGACATCCGTGTTGTGAGACCATCACCAGCTTCCATCTCCAGAAATCTTTTTTCATGTTGCAAAAGTGAAATTCCATACCAATTGAACCATCACCACCTCCTGTTCCCCCATCACCATTCTACTTTGTCTCCACAAATTTGACTATTCTAGATACCTCATAGAAGCACAATTACACATGTATCTTTTTTCCCCCTGGATGTTGTCCATCTCCCTTTCTAAAGGGAGATGCTTTCTGGACTTCCTTCCTCCCTGCACATTCCTTAACCTTTCATAATCCATCCTTAATGAAGGCTCTAGGGATTGCGTGCCATGTTAATATCCCTGAAATCTGACTGACAGTGTGAAACCAAACCCCACTCAGCAGACTGCTGAGGTTATACAACGCTCAGCCATGCAGAGAGTTCTTAAAGGGACAGATGCTAAGGGTATCAGTCTGAATTGTGCTTAAGTTGCAATGTGAACCACCTCAGATATCAGAAACTGCCTAAATGCTGGCCAAAGAATCATGTGTCCGGAGCTGTAAATAACACCAGGAGCCTTGGAGCAGTAGCCTATGTCTAAAATGATACAGCTAAGTGCCAGCCAGATAAATTACTTATGTTACAACTGTTCTCTACTTTATCTCCTTCAGTAACTAAACTCTTGGCTTAACTCTGGAATTTAAAATCTTGCCTTATGCTTTTTATGCTTTGCAGGGTCAGTGGTCAGGCTTCCCTGCTAAGCTATGAGTATGTATATCAGATGTCTTCTGTTAAGTTACTGTGTAAGGTAGACACCCTAATGAATCATAATTTTTCAGTTATTGTGGTAAATGCCAAGCTAGCTCATGGCATCAAGACAGGGAAGTCAATGATTTGCAAGCATAAATTTCTGATTTAACAGCGTGTTATACTGGTGAGAAGTGGCCACTAATTTTACTTTGTGTCCAGTTGGGCTATGAACATTGGTGGTGGTCTGTGAGTTTGATGCTCTATTCTGTAAAGATAATCCATTTTCAGTTCATTGGGTGCACCAGAACTGCCTTCTCCTTGTAGCTGAGATGTTTTCCACTCTTGGCCTCAATGGTTGGGCAGTGTTGTGTAACAGATGTGAGTGTTTGAAAAACTCCTTGGTGCCTGGCACAGAGCTGGGTGTAAAAGGTGGATAAGATAGTCTTAGTTATTAAGGATCACAGTGTAACAGGTGCTATCTGGGAGTAATGCATGAGAGGGGTTTCTCAATATCCTTGCCTCTGGAGATGACAAAGGTGGATACGGCACCCCACTAGTGGGAAGCTGAGGTTGCTTGGCTGTTAGTGGCGGCTCTTGAGATGGGCATGTGGGAGGCTCACCTTGTGCCATTCTCCTTTGCAACCCTGTGTATCTGCCTCTGACCTGTTTAGGTGTGGCCCCTGTCTAGAACTCTTCTTCACTGGGTGATGAGGACCAGGATCACCTGGGTGCTTTCAGCCTTCTGAGCTGTTAAGACCTGAGCTAGAGTAGGAGCTCCCCCAAATCTGGAAAATTGCTGCTCCTTCCTCTCACCCTGGGAGGGGGATGTGTGCAAGTTTTTGAGTGGGAGAGCGGAACTTGCAGGAGACCACCACCTGATTGGATTGGGTGGGGGTAAGGCTGAAGCTTTGTATGTTCTGGAGACTGAGAAAACATTAAGTGTGGACAACAGAGAATGATTCCCATAAGTTACATCTGAAGAAGGAAGAACGCAAAGATGGGAGTATGTAAAAATCCAAACACAAAAATGTTTATAAGCTGTTGTAAGAATTTATTTATGATAACCCTCTTTGAAAATGAGTTCTTCTATAACTCTCCCATCCTAGAGTATAAAAACACTGTATTCAAAATGTGGAGGGGTCTACTTGCATTAATCTTTTCAGAGCTGCCTCTGGGCTGAGTTCTTCCTTTTCTAACCACATGGTCCTTTCTTGGATTTTATGAGAACAAAGTTAACTTAGCCCTAACTTATTTTTATAAAATGGCCTGGTATGTCCATAAAATTTGGATTATCTTGATTTATATAATTATTGTGGTTTTACTGTTTTGACATTGTTCTGAACAGGGGTGTCATATGGAGTTCTTTGAAAGCTCAGTGTTCATTATCTCCCTAATAATGTATCACTTTTTTTCCTTAATGTTAACTATGATGTGTATGTTCCCGGTGCACTAACATGATTTCAGACGACTTCAGATATAACCATAAATACACAAGAAACCTGTGCCAGCAATTTTTTCACTTGGGATGATAAATGACACTCTTAAGAGAGCACTCTTCTCTTACAGGCAGAAAAAAGTAGTTGCTTAAGTTGTTGCAGCTTTTAAAAAGGGATAATGCTATTGATTTTTATATACTATAGTAAGACTGCGATCACATTAACCTCTTTATGCCCTCTTTATTAAGACTAAGATTTTGCAAAAGGGAGACTTCAGGATGTGAAAGTCCATCAGGTGAACTCTACTCAGGAGTGACTTTTTGGCCATCAAGAAGTGTTGGTCTGGGTTGGGAACCAGCTGTGGAAGAGGGTTTAAACTAGAAGACCCCAAGAAAAGATGTCCCTGGAGAGGATTAAGAGTGGCACGGTCCTACAGCTTGGGAAAACTTGGCTCACAGATGTGGTTATGTTTCAGGAATGAAGCCTGGTGAAAGTGAACAAAAGTTCCCAAGAAACCAGCCAAACAACAAGCAGAAAGGTCATTGCATGAAATGATAAGCTCCACCTGCTTAATGAGGTTATGCCACAGGGGGTGGGGGAGGTGGGAGGAGGGAATCCACCTCCTTAGGCAGTTAAAATCTCCTGAAGTAGGAGCATCTCACTATGAAGATGGGGGTTGCTTAAGGATTTTCAAGAGTGATTTTTGGTGCTGGATGACATTTGCTTTAACACTGACTTTAGAATTGAGCTCACCCCAATAAGATGTGACTGTTATACTACATTCTGGTCTCAATGATGTATTTTAAGGGAAATTGATCAGGTAGACACCAAGAACAGTAAAGTGCCTGGAAACCATAGCATATGAGCAGCAGCTGGGGGCACCCAGGACTAATACTTCATAGTCCAGGAAAAGGAGATGGAATCTTGAAATACTGTGGGCTGCTGTGTGGAATTCATGTCTCTGAATTCTTCCAAAGAGCAGAATGACAAACTTTGGGCCCCTGTTGCCCACCATAGCAGAATGGTGTTTGCTTATCCATAAAAATAAACCTTTAATTTTCTTTGGGTTTTTGTTTCTCCTAGAGAAATACGTTTCTAGCTCACTTGGTTTTTAAAAATGGGAATTGTGAAGACTTTACTGATTCAGTATAAAGTGGTTTAAAATGTGCTTTAGTTCCATGCAGTGGTGGTTATTTAGTGGTGGGAGGTGAAGGGCAACATAAAAGGACCACTTGTTTTTCTTTTAGGATAAAGCCACTTGTGGTCTGGAAGTTAGGATGCAGATGGGAAAAGGAGGAGAATGAAGGACATTAGAGGAAGGATGATGGAGAGTGAGAGGAAAGGAGGTGGGAAGGATGTGGGCTCTGCCCTCTGGCAGGGCTGGTACTGTGTGGACCCCTTGCACAGAAGTTGCTTGGGCGAACCTGGGGGCAAAGGCTGCTGAAGTGAAGTGGCTCAAGTTCCTGGAGAGCCTGGCTAGGAACTGGTTTGCCTCTTGTAGATGTCTGTTCCCCATACGCCCTGGGAGCTGATTTAGTTCTAGAGTGAGCATCTCATTAGTGACAGAGTCAAGATGTGGTGATGGCCTGGCCGGCTGCCCTGAAAATCTTCTGGCCATCACTCTGCTTGTTGCTTGATCAGAGCCCTGGCATGGGCATGTTCCTCTAGGAACAGGGCCTGGTGTGTGAGGTCAGACACCTGCAGTTGCAGCCCACCTGCATCAGGCAAACCACCAGCACCCTATGTAAGGCATTTGTGTAATCAAATGAAAAACTGGCATTCTCCACTTCACATGGGCACATTGATGCCTAAGAGTATATGTATAATGACCTGAACCCTGACCATCTGGGAGAGGAGAGGTGTCTTCAGAGGAACTCACAATGGGTGGCTTCTGTTTTTCCCCCCTCAGAAAACACTGGCCATTTGTTATCAACAGCAGTGTCTTCTGTTGGTGTACACTTTATGCTTTCCAAGTCGTGTTCCCACTTAACTATCAGTTTTCTTGTTCACAAGAGTCTCCTGAGATAGGATAAAAAAGGATCTGAGACCCCAAGCTCTCAAGTGACATGCTCAGACTCACTCTGCAAGGTGGGCCTGGAATGCAGGGCTTCTGCCCCCCGTGTCAGGGTCCCAGCTGTGATGTCCTGGTGTTGGTGCTAAACCTTATTAGGAATCATGGGCTGATGGCAGTGGGAGTGCACCATCTCCTATGTACTTGCTGTGTGTGTTTCCTGGAGACTTGTTTGTGTTGGAAGGAGTTAAGTTCCACGTTACTAGTTACATTACTGTTTGTTTTTCTGGTCTCCAGTATATTACCTCCATAACTATATGAACCAATTGCCATAATAAATCCTTTTATGTATCCTATTCCATTTATCTGGAGGACTATGGCTAGTACAGATTTTGGTGATGAGACTGGGATCACGGATTTTAGTTCCGAGGGCTCAAGAACTAGGAGCTACCAAGCCTGAGGACAGGAGAAACTTTTGAGAGGGTTCACTTTTCTTCTGCCTTGTTTGTTCTGTTTGGGCCCTCAATGGATCGTGCAGTGCCTGCCCATATTGGTGGGGACAAATCTTCTTTGCTTATTCTGCTGATTCAGAGATTACTCTCTTCTGGAAACACCCCCAGAGACAGACCCAGCAATGTTTCACCAGGTATCTCGGATTCCCTTAACCCAGTCAAACTGACACATATAATTAATATCACACTGCCCTGTGACAGGAAGCGAAATGGCTCAATCTGAAAGTGTGTATAGTTTTGAAAGTTGCCAACACATGATAAAAGATGCGTAGAAGCGTGCGTGCTTGTTGTGATTCCTGTTTATGCCCCTAGCTCTGGACGTTTCAGAAAGAAGCATGATCTTAAGCCCCAAATCCAGGTATGGCTCTGGATTCCTCCCTCGACATTTCCTGTAAGTCCCGTTGACTCAACTTCCAAACATGACTTGAATCCTCCTATTTCTCACCCCCTTGATACTCTGACCCATCACAGCTGACCTGGATGTGGAAACCATTTCCCTTATGGTCACTTACTTCTTCTCTGGTCTCTTGCTAGTCTGTTTTCCACATAGCAGCCAGATAAATCTTAGAGTCTCTGCTTGGAACCATCTAATAAAATCCAACCCCCTCACTGCACCTGTAAAGCCCCAGGTCATCTGGCCCCTGCCGCCTGTGGCTCAATGTTCTTACCTCGTGCACTGACAGCCGCCCCGTCTGCACTGGTGGCCTTGCTCAGGGGATACTGCAGGCCTCTGGCCACCTTGGTGCGTTGGCCCTAGTCCCTCTGCACAAGTGGATGCTTATCACTCAAGCCTCTCTCAAGTTGCCACCTCTGGGAGGCTGCCTCTGCTGCCCACTCAGTCATGCACACGGTTTTCTTTCTTGTCCTCACCTGTGGTTGACTGTTCCATTAGCTTGTCTTCCTCCCCTGGACCCTACAGTCCACAAGAGCATCGCTTTTCTTTTTTTTTTTTTTTTTTTTTTTTTGCAGTTTTGGCCGGGGCTGGGTTCGAACCTGCTACCTCCAGCATATGGGGCCGGGACCCTACTCCTTTGAGCCACAGGCACTGCCCAGCTTTGCTTGTCTTTTTTTTTACCCTTCTGAAATTTTATTTTTTCAAATACATGTATTTTATTCTTCATTACATTATTTTCTCCCCCCATCCCCCAGTGGTAAGACAGAATTTATTTACAGAAAAGAATACAGAAAACGCTAAAGCTCCTGGTAGAGGGAGAGAATTCAAGTGGGGAAGAGAGAAGCTCTCTCCGTTTCTCTCCCCGTCTCCTCCTTTAGCCCTTTAGTCTCAGGGTATATATAGCTGTATGGGTTTCTTGGCCAGGAAACGAATTCACTGCCGGGAGCAAAGTGAATGAATGTATCGATGAATGGATACAGTCCATTCATGGAATTGAAGCCTAGGAAATTCACAAGAAAATTGACCTAGGCATCGGAAATGGGGGTTCCACATTTAGTCCTAAGTGTAAAGTGACACCTGTGCCTTGGTGTCTCCTCAGCAGTTGTCCAGCCTTTTTGGCTATTGGAGCCTCTGGTGAGGGTTGGAGGTCCCCCTCCTTGCCTATCATCCAGCCCGCTGGTCTTTAGCTGCTGCCGCAGCACCGACACTGCCAAGGAGGAGGCGGCAGGTCCGCCAGCTCCACTGAGCTGGCTAGGGCGCCAAATGTCCTGCATCAATTCTCCCTCTCTGAGTAGAAACTCTAACTGCTGTTAGGGAAAAGGGGTGAAGACTCGATTTAACTGCTTCCTGCTGAATCGGGCAATGATAGAAGGGGGCAGTTAGGGTTTCTCTGGAGGGAGAGTGATACAGGGGTTCATGGACTGGAACCATCTTTATTGTGTGTGGCTCGATGACATTTCTGGAAAACAGAAATCTGATTAGTGTAATCAGTAATAGGCAAAGGTAGAACAGCGTTAGGTCAGAAGCACTTATTCAGTGATGCTAAAAGAAAACCATATTAGGATTCTTCTTGCTGTTTCCTAAATGATAACTTCAAACTTTGTTTTGGCTCACAAGTGTAGGTGGTCTGTTGTTTGCTTTCTTTTTGAGACAAAGTCTCACTCTGTGAGCTGGGGTAAAGTGCTGTGGTGTCATCATAGCTCACAGTAACCTCAAATTCTTGGGTTTGAGTGATCCTCCTGCCTCAGCCTCCAGAGTAGCTGGGACTACAGCCATGGGCCACTACACACAGCTAGTTTTTCCATTTTTTTTAGTAGAGTCAGGGTCTCACTCCTGCTCAAGCTGTTCTTGAACTCCTGAGCTCAAGGGTTCTATACACCTTGGCCTCTCAGAGTGGATGGATGTTTGATTGATTCATAAATGTAGCCCAAATTTCATAACTAATTACCCAAAAGTATTTTGCTGCCATTAACAAGGTGGCTGACCCAGAAGACTTGATAAATGCCGCCCAGGGCTGAGGTGACGCAGCAGATGATGACGGTGATGATCATGATGACGAAGCAAATCCCCTTGGGCGTCTCTTGTCTGGGCGTCAGGCAGGAGCTCCGCAATAAGAAAGCAGGGCAGCCCACCTGGTTCAAGTCTCACCAGTCCTCTTCCCTAACTAGTGCTGCTCAGACAGGACTCTGCGGGACAGCAGGCTTCCTGCTTCAGTGGAGCAGACTCACTGGGAATAACCCAGTTCCTCCTCATCCCAAAGGCCACCGTTTATAAAAAGCTTAGTTCATTTGATATTGTGAAGAACTTTTGGACACAATCAAGTTCTTTCTTAATGAGGCCTGGCTCCCAGGGAATGGGTAGGGACACAGTCTTCTAATCTATGGCCTGTCTCTAACGAGGCCCTGCCCTTGTGTGACGTGTTGAGCGGTGTCCTATTCTGTGACCGGAAACACCCCAACCACAATCTGCCCCTGAAAATCCTTCAGACTATTCTTGTGGCTGGTAAAGGGGGAGGGCTGGGGAGGGCGCCTTGCCCAAGAAGGGTCCGCACCGGCCCGACATCCAGGACTGGGGCAGTATCTACTGTTCACAGCGGATCTGCGCTGGGATCTTTCTTGGGCACACGTCAAACAGGTGCAGAACTTGAGCACAGCTTTCCCTTCTGTTTAGCCCAACTCCCATTTAAAGCCAAAAGAAACCAGGACAGATTTGAATAGACTCCAAACAAAGGGGCTTGGGGAGCTCTTGATTCGGGGGCCATGTGGAGAGCAGGCTGAAGGATCAGACTGTGGTAGTCAGGAGCACAAGTCTGTAGTCGGGCGGCCTGAGCCTGGACCTCGTTCAGCTGACCTTTGCCTGTTGCTCTCCCCTCTCTGGCCTGCAGCTTCCATATTTGTAAAGTCAGATAATGATGGTAAGTGACCGTAGCGCTCTAGCAGGGCCTGAGAGTGGGTTCGTGGGAACTGTGGCTCTCGCAGGTCGTGAAGTTGCCCCCAATTCTCACTTCCCACAGCCAGGCACCCGTTCACCATACTCATTTAAGGAACCAGCTTCTCATTTTATTGGCCAACGAAGGGGAATAGCTTCTACCCCAGGAGCATGGGGGGAGGGGCCGGGATCTCCCTTGCTCTCACTACCCCAGGAGCATGGGCGGGGCCCGGATCTCCCCTTGTTCTCCTTCTACCCCAGGAGCATGGGCTGGGCCCGGACCTCCCCTCTCTCTCCTTCTACCCTAGGAGCATGGGCGGGGCCCGGATCTCCCTTGTTCTCCTTCTACCGCAGGAGCATGGGCGGAGGGGCCCGGATCTCCTCTTGCTCTCGTTCTACCCCAGGAGCATGGGAGGTCTGGGGAATGTAGTTTGCTGTGACACAGAGTGGAAGACGGGTGGTTGACAAGCATCGCTCCTTCCCCACTTCCCGACGCACTTATTTGCCAGCCCGGAATTGTGTCTCTGGTAAAATTAAAATTCAGAAGGGTGTTTCTCACCTGGGAAGTGTCAGAAGACACTGGGTGAGCTGAGGTGGAAGGGTCCTGAGCCACACTGCACAGCCAGGGCCGTTGTGCAGACGGCAGGAAGGAGAGGCCGCGAGGTGCTGGGTTTGCTGGGTTTCTTTCTTTCTTTCTTTTTAATCTGGCAAGTGCTTCAGTTCTTTTTATTATAAATCGGGGATTTTTTTCCATGTTCCCTACACATCTTTGGAAGATTAATTTAAAACAAATCTGTAGGTTCTCAAGGGGCTAATTCATTTTTCTGACACTTTGAACAAAGGACAACTATTGTTTCCTATCAACAGAGAAGCACAACATTCCGAGTTAAACGCCTGAAGATCTGCCTGCCTCCTTGGACTGTGGGGGGATCTCAGCACAGGCTGAGTTTCTTATTGGGAGTTTCCACACAGCGGTAAAGAAAGGAAGAGCACGGCCTTGGCCAGTCCAGGGAAGACTTCAGGACCTTGGACCTGAACCCTGCCTTAGTCTCTTCCCACCCAGTTCTGGGAGAAGGGCGGCTTTCCCCTAAGCCAGTGGGCAAGGCATAAAGGGGGCTCAGGGGGGCCACTGAGCAAGTGAAATACGGCAGAATCAGTACAGATGACCACCGCCCTGCACTGACCACCTCCTTAAGTTGACCTGATTTTCTTTTTTTGAGATAGAGTCTATGTCACCCTTGGTAGAGTGCCATGGTGTCACAGCTCAAAGCAACCGCAAACTCTTGGGCTTAAGCAATTCTCTTACCTCAGCCTCCCAAGTAGCTAGGACTACAGGCACCCACCACAACACCTGGCTATTGTTGTTGTTGTTGTCACAGTTGTTTAGCAGGCCTGGGCCAGGCTTGAACCCGCCAGCCCTGCTGTATGTGGCCGGCACCCTAACCACTGAGCTACGGGCACCGAGCCAGTTGACCTAATTTTCACAGACCGGACATGCAGCACTGTACATATCAGGACACTGGACCTAGTTTCTTCTGGTGACCACCTCCGTAAGTTGACTAGTTTGTTACAGGCCCTTGGGGGGTCACCTTGCAGAAGTTCTACTGTATTTAGTTTGTGAGTGGAAGTGAATCTTCAATCATTTTGTTAGAAGTTCAGGAGCTGGAGCCTTCTAGCAGAAACTTAGTCATGCCAGGGACCTCCTGGGGAGCTGAGAGACAAGGCCAGCCCTGGAGATGCCAGTGGGCACAGAGATGGAAGGGGAAGCACTGGGTGTCTCCCCTCCCTTCTCCTGCCCCCAAATCTGAAGGGAGGAGCAAAATAAAGAGTTTAAAACCACACGGTCTCAGAGCCAGAATGCCCAGCCTTCTATCCAAGGTATCCTCCCTCTATCTCTAAACACACACTCACACACAATCCCCAATGCGCTGGAACGCTCCTCTGCTGGGATGCTCAGTGTCCCTGCATCGGTGGGTGTCGGCCCTGTCACTGGGGAGTCTTTCCCTGCCCTGCCCCAAACTGGCCCGCCGGCTGCAGGAGAGGAGGGCTGGCCTGCGCCCTGCCCCCCAGCACTTCACAGACTCGGGTGTCCTCCTCATCTTCCCTTCTCCCGGCTCAAACCCCCCGTTCTTCCTCTAACACAAGCTCCATACTTCCAGCTTTGGGTTTTAGATGATTTCCTGCTAATACTGGGCGGGTGCTCCCAAAATTTGTCCCAGTGAAGTGACATTCTTTGAAAAATAAAAAAGAAAGTTCTGTGACCAACTACAGTTTGAAAATGCTGGCTTAATAAGCTTCGGTGGTGGCAGTCAGGGTCCCAAGTACAGCGTCAACACCCACATTTCTTTACTTGAGGGCTCTGTCTGGCCCGTGGAGACCACTTTGCCCACCCAAGGTAAACAAGAAGTGTCAAGGAATTAACACTCCCTGGGAGCAGTTCTCAACCAAAGGGGGACAGAAGTCGCTGTGTGACTGCCGCAGCTCCTCCCACTGCACTGCGCTGCAGCCCTTTTTCTAACTGGCTGCCAGGGTCTCCCGGCAGGAGCGAGCCCCAGCACAGAGCTGACCAGCTCTGTGCAGCAGCCTTGTCTTGTTGTCTGTCTCTTTCAGGAAACAGAAATCTTTGCTTCAGCAAATGCTCTTGGGAAGCCCAAACTAGGACACGATTGGCATTCAAATCCCCAGGCAAGGGCTACAGTCTGAGGCCCTTCCCATATTCACTTGACCAAGGAGGCCTTTCCTCATGGCCCATCTTGAGAGATCAGGCTCTGTTCCAGAGAACACTCTTTGGGAAACACTATTCTACTCCCTGGCAGGACACAGACCTGTCACAGAGCACTTGAGAGGCAGCAGAAGTCAAGGGCAGGTGGACGATCTAGGGGTGAGGCAAGAAAGATGCTGAGTGGGAATATTCAGCCAGCTCAAAGGACCCGGAAGCCAGGCCTCTCCGGGGGATTGGCAGTGAGGGGTCCCGCAGACTCACCGCCGGCACCGCCTGCTCTGAGTTCCACTCCTCACACCTCATGCACGTGTGTGGATTAAGGCTAATCCCCAGCAGATTCACACTGCACTAAGAAATTATATTTTAGCTGCCTGCGAGAGAATGAACCCTCCTGTTTTGTCTCTATCTGTAAGGAAATGGTACCGATCTTCTCAAGCCATAAGGTTCCAGGGTTGGACAATTTTATCAGGAAAGTCACCATTTGAGGTGAATGGAAAATGGCTGGGGACTTTTCCTCAACAACTTGGCTCACATGGGGTTGATTTCAGGACAGAGAAGTAGTCAAGCAACACGGTGCCTGTCGTGTGATAAACAGAATCATTCTGTAGTTGGAAAATCTGAAATGTGCCCTCCTACCAAACCACAGGCACGTAATGAAGTCAGCTAAGGATGTCGGGGGAGCCAGGAGGGGGCTGACCACGAAACACTGGCCCAAACCTACAGCTGGGGCCCAGTCGTCACAGACACAGGGAGATGTCTTCTGTATTTTGTCATGAACTGGAAGACTACTTTGCCGCTAACAAGGACATGAAATGTTCCTTCTGGCGCTCTCCCAAGACCATCCCATAGCAGATTCAGGGAATGCTGTCTTCCCCCCACCCCTCAAGGCAGGTGCTGGGGCCTCTGCTGGCCATTGGCTTCACATTTGGCTTTTGGTGGTCTGTCCTGTGTGTGATGGGACAAAGCATTTAAAAGGTGAGTGTTCTCCATCGTCCCAGCTGGACCCATCCTCCCTCCGGAAAGGACACTACTTGGCAGGCTCTTTATACCCAGGAGGAGCGAGTTTTCCTGGGTGGGCAAGGGAGAAAGTAAGACCAGAGCCGCTGCAGCCCAAGAGCAGAACAGCTAAGAGAGAAAACGGGGATGTGTTTAGAACAGCTGAGGCCTATATGCTTCCTCCTTAGTGTCTGAAAATGTAAGCTGAGGACAAAGGTGCTCACTTTGAAATTACTCTTGGTTGCTGGGCTGGAAGCTCTTACCTGAAAAATCATCTTGGGACCCAGTTTTGTGGGTCATGGCTTAAAGCACTCCACAGCTGTATACCCAGACCCTGAGCCTTTAAACACGCCTGCCATCTTGAAAGCTGAGGCTAACAGCCAGCGAAATGGGCTCTGGGGCCTCCAGCCCTGACCACAGAACATTGTCCCAGCCCTTTTCTTTTTCTCATCCTTACCCACTTCACTCCAGTTTTCTCTTAACATCTAGTCAGTTCTACCATTTTTGGTCCCGAACTTCCTCTTTGAACTTGAAGACAGACGTTGCCTTCCATGGTACTGGTCCTTGCTTGCCTTTGGAAAAATCTTTTTTCTCCCTTCTGGCCCTCCCCTGCCCCAGCCCAGCTCCAGTGCCTGGCCCACCCTGCTGGCTGACGTGGCTGGGCCTGCTCAGCACCCAGCCCACCTCGAGGGCCCTGAGACAGTGGCCCTACCGGACTCTCACTCCACACGCAGGCCCAGGCACACCCTGTCATGGGGACCTTCCCAGGTCCTCTCCATAGCAAGGGCTCATGGGGCATTTGCTGATTCATAGATGCAGGGTCAGCTGTAGGGCTCAGCCTGGGGAAATGTCAGTAAGAACTGTGACTCTTGGAATTTACCATTAAGATGTTTAAATGTGTAAACAAAAATCCCAGAAGGCTAGAGAGGCTCCTGGATAAACCAGAGTTCTAAGGAAGGGAGATGGTGATTTCTGGTCAATAGCCCATCCGCTGAGGACCTGACAGAGTCGACGGCTCCTGGGACCACGCAACCTCACTGCACCTGGGAGTGTTTCCTCCTTTTGCTTCTAAACGTGGGTCTTCCTCCCTCATTACTCCTCCCCCAGCTTGAATTTAAATGCGCTTTTCTCCTGTGTAGGCGTGCATGAGATCATCTACTAGCTTCATTCTAGTATTGAGTACATTGGATAATTGGTTTCCATTTTTGTGATACTTTACTAAGAAGAATGGGGGAGTGCTCCCACGGAATGGGCCGGTGTGGGGGTGTTTGGCACACCTTTTGAGTGTGGGTCATAACCACGAGAGGGACAGTACCTAACAAAATCAAAGACTTTTGACCTGATTGTTTGTACCCACAGATTAACCTGAAATAAAAAAATTAATAAATCAAATAAAATACTAAATCTTAAAAAAAAAAAAAAAAGTAAAGTTGGGTTCTCTTGTAGCTCAGCTATTTATCCAGCTGGGCTGCACTCTCTCTAGGTGCCCGGAGTCCTGTGTTGGGCAGCCCTTCCTTTCTGCCACCGTCTTCCTCAGGATACTGAGAAGCTAGAGCCAGATAGATCCCAGATTTCCTTACGTCTGTGATGAAATCTTGAGTTGTGTCTGATGGGATTGCTCACATTTCCAGTTTTTATTTGCCTTTTTCTATGAATCTTCCAGTAAATAATATGAGCAAGTCACGGCCCAGAGGCTCCACCACCATGGGGAGACAGACAAGCCCGCGAGAATCACAATACGTGGTGATGAAAGGGGGCGAGGTGCTGCAGAGGGGGGCAGCCGGGCCACCCACCCCGCGCCCCCAGAGCTTGAGGCCGTGTGTGGCTGTAGGAGCGTGAGAGAGGGAAGCAGAGTGGGCCAGGCTTTCAGAGGGGGTAAGGCCTGAGCTGTCTCAGAGGATACTCAGAATGCGAAGTTAGCCCAGTGGAGATGCAAGGGAGGCACTGAGTTCCCTCGGTCCTCTCACCTACACATTCTTTGAGCCTTCTCCACTGGGTGTATCTCTACACATCCTGTGAAGCCCCCGAGCTTCTAGCAGTCACCTCTCTAGTTTCCCACTGGCACTTTTGAGCCCCAAACCATAAAATACCCTACATTTTATCATTACTGTTGCCCATCACCCTGCCTCCCAGGCAAGTGGAAAGACCCTGGATCTTGTTCATCTCAGTTGTTTCAGGGCCTAACATGATGCCCGGAACTTAGTAGCTACTCAGTAAATGCTTGTTGAATTTAAATAATCTAATCCTAAGACGGTTCACTGATGTCATAATGCCTTCACAGGTGTCAATGTGGATATAGGTTGAGCATACCAGCCTCCTCCTGCTGGAACAAAACCTTGAAAACGAAGACTTGCTTCTCACGCATTACGACCTGTTCATTCAGGTCAGCCCGTGGTGGGAAGATTCTCCTTCGCATACCTGCTCTGGAGCTCAGGATGGGGTGCTGTGCCATTTGAAATGCCATGTGTGACCAAAGCCAGGGAAGAGACATGTAGGGGGCTTTGCACTGGCTCATCCACACGTCAGTCCAGACTGACATTGTTACCTCCATCTTGGTGAACCAAAAATCGCAAAGGAATTGCAAGAATCCCTCCCCTAACAGCAAGGAGGTGGGGAGTGGTGGAGGAGAAGTGACTGGAATGTTTGGTGAGAAACCATCAACCTGCTAGAGGTAGGAACAGCATCCTGTCTGCCTTTTTGTCACAAGATGAGGGAAAGAGGCACCTCCAAAGGCCAGCCACCATAATACACTGTCTGGTCTGAGGTCCCATGGCCTTAGCTCCAATTCAGTCACAGGAGATCGCGAGGTCTGATGCCTTAGGAAATGCTTGTCACTGCCCAGAACTGACTGGTCTGGAGCCCAGTCCCCTCCTGTGGGTCCCTGCCACCAGCAAGGACCTCCATCTGTGGCACAGGTCACAGGGACCAGCAGGCAGCACTTGTCTGGCATTGCACCACCAGTGTCCCATGTCTTCTCCAGGGGGACTTTGCTTTGCTCACAATGACTCTGCCCTGGGGAATTTCCTTTGCTCACAATTGCACAGCACAGTTATTAGTGTGTAGCGACATGCTCTTCTCTTTCCTAATGTTCATGTCCTCCTTTGCTCTCATCTTCATTCTCCCCCCTGGGACCAATCCCTTGAATTACTGCCACGTTTCCGTGTTTTAGCTTAATCAGAGAGCTCGTTGCTGGGGTTGCTGTCACCAAGGGCTTCAAATAAATAACTCTGGTGATCATTTTTCACCCTGCCTGACTCCTCGTCCCCCTACACCCATTGTCCTACACATCTTCTTTTTCTCCCAGCTTGGACTCATTTGTGAAGAGTGTTTTAATTTGTTTTCTGATTGAGTCTGTTAATACAATGGGTTCTGGTCCTGTCACCTTCATTAATTCTGCTTGAACACAGACTTTCAACTCAGGAGACGTGCTTTTGGAATGAAGAGGGGAGATGCCTGGCTCAGCAGGTGGATGGAGCCTCTGCTGATTTGCTTTCTTCTTATTCTTCTAGTGCAGTTGAAAGCTCTCATTTCTGTGGGTTCTTCTTTCTCGTCTCTTATGAACTCACCTGTCTGCAGCGTCCTTCCAGAAAGGCGTCCTGTCTTCTCTGCGCTCTTCAGAGTCCCCAGGGCCCAAGCTGTGGCTGCTCCACTGCCGGCCTGATCAGGTGTGACCCTCACGGGTCTTCCCAGTCCAGAGGGGCAGGAGAAGTTAACAATCCTGCCGTGCCACGGGTGCTGGTCTTCTGATCATGCACTTGCCTCTCTCCTTGGCTTTTCTTCTCATAAAATTTCAGGGAAACCTGAAAGTCCTCAAATACGAAGGACACTTCCCAGGGGAAAATAAAGCCATTCTGGTTTGAGCTGACACACTGCCTAGCTCATTAGCAGTGACTGAGGTTAGGACGGACCCCCTCCTCCTGCATTTACAGGGAGACCATCCTGGGGTGGGGATCGTGGGTGAGGGTGGAGGTGAGCTGTCCCTGGTGTGTGTGTGTGTGAGGCAGAGAGATCCACATACTGAGGAGCAGGTGGAATAAAGAACTGAGGAAGCCAGATGAGGTGGCTCATGCCTGTAATCCCAGCACTCTAGGAGACCGAGGAGGGTGGATTGCCAGAGCTCACAGGTTCAAGACCAGCCCGAGCAAGAGCGTGACTTCATCTCTAAAAAATTAGCTGGACGTTGTGGTGGGCGCTTGTAGTCCCAGCTACTTGTGAGGCTGTGGTGAGAGAATCACCTGAGCCCAAGAGTTTGAGGTTGCTGTGAGCTATGATGCCACTCTACTGAGGGTGACAAATTTATACTCTGACTCAAAAAAAAAAAAACTGAGGAGATTAAGATTCCTGACCCCAAATTGCTCAGCTTGCTTTTAGGTAAAACTCTCTCTACTTTGAACCTGTGTCTCTTTCCCAGTTAAAAATTAGTGGTTGGGGTTTGGCACCTGCAGCTCAGTGGCTCGGGCACCAGCCAAATACACTGGAGCTGGTGGGTTCGAACCCAGCCCAGGCCTGCAAAATAACAGTGGCAACTACAACAAAAATCAGCTAGATGTTGTGGTGGGCTCCTGTAGTCCCACCTACTTGAGAGGCTGAGGCAAGAGAATCACTTAAGCCCAAGAGTTTGAGGTTGCTGTGAGCAGTGATGCCACGCACACTACCAAGGGCAACATAGGAAGACTCTGTCTCAAAAAAAAAAAAAGAAAAAAATTAATGGTTGGAACTGCATGGCCCAAATTTCCTTCCAAATCTGAGGTTCTGTGGCTTTAGGAATAAACGCTGACCTGAGAATCACTGTTTGACTACAAGAAATTTATTTCAACTCTTTATGCTTTGGGGTTTTATTATTTTATTTTATAATTCTAAATGAGAGATGATAATCCCAATTCAAGAAACTGTTGTAATAATAAAAAGAGATTAAAGATGTAAATGCAAAGAAAAAATTGAATGGTGCTTTAAAAATGCAAGACCCTTGGACAAGTTACTGGACCTGCCCAGGCCTCAGTGTCTTTGTCTGCTCAGGTGGGTCACAAACGTCAGGGCAGTTTGTACACAGCAGAAATGTCTGGCTCACAGCACTGGAGGCTGGAAAGTCCCAGGTCAAGGCTCCGGCAGACCAGGTGTGTGGTGAGGGCCGGTCCTTGTGGGTGGTCCCTTCCACGGGCCCTCACATGGCAGAGGTGCTGTTGTGCCCAACACGTGGGATCCCCCACATAAATCACCTGGAGACCAAGTTCAATGCAAGAGCAAGAGGTTGTTTATTTACAGGCTTGAGCCTAGGCTTCCCAGTCCTGGTGCAGCAGGAGAACAGAGAAGCCCCCGACCTCAAAAAGGAGGGGGTTTTTAAGGGTACAGAAAGGAAAAAGGGAATGTGAGGTGAGCCACTGGGGTGAGCTGGACTGAGGGGCTAGCTGGACTATGGGGTCTCAGGGACTGAGCAGTACTTGTCCTTGGCTGATTGGTCTGGGAGGGAGTTGCTATCCTTGGGTTCTGAGAGGGTGTTACTATTGCTTGGGGCAGACTCAAGGACGAGGGGCGGGGGAGGGAGTAGGTTACCTGATGCCTTTGCTATGCAGCTGCAAAATGAAGGCTGAGGAACAAGATGGAGTTAGTTTTAACAAAATGGAGTCAGCTTGGTCCTTACAGTGCCTCTGGGTGCCTCTTTTATGAGGACATGGAGTGTGAGAAAATTCAAACTGTTTGTCCTCTAGTCTCACACCGCAAATATCAACACAGAAGACTCCTGTGTGTGGTTTTCCCCACACATAGAATGAGCATCCACTTCTGCAGGGACACCCAGCAGTGTGCTTCAATTCCGCTCCTTTCTGATGCTGTCTCCCTGGAGACGGCACCACTAATGAGCTAGACAGCGTTTCAGCTCAGACCAAAAAGGCTTTCTTTTCCCTTTGGAAGCATCCTTGGTGAACCAGCATTGGGCTCTCAGCCTGGCCCTCTGGAGGGGGGTGAGGGTTCTTCACCCCGTTGGAGGCACGACACAGCATGGCTGCCACAGTGGGGACATTTTGGAACCTTGGAGATTTGAATGCCCTTGGAGAATGGGGCCAGGGGAGTCAGCAGCAAACCCACCCACAGGGTGGGCACCATCTCACAGGAGATGACACTGCATTTCCCCCTTCTCTGGCTGTGTCAGCTACATTCTCAGGCAAACTCTCTCCTTGTGATATCAAATATGGCATCAGAGGCACCCACCACCCAAGTAAGGGAATTTGTTTTTTTACCCTTAGCTCTAGCTAAAGTCTCAGACTTGATTCTGATGGGCCCAGCTTGGGTCGTGTGTGCAGCCCACACCTCTCACAACACTGCAGGGCTGTGGCACGCTAATGGGCCTGGTCTAGGTCCCAGGCCCACCCCTGAAGATGGCTGGCGAGTCAACATTATCTGAGCTCCCTAGACTCTAGGCTGAGAGTGAGTGCGTGGGGTCCCCAGGCGATGCTGGGAACTTGGAAATGATTAGTTTGAGTTTGGAGGGTTTTTTGGACAGAGTTTCAATGTTACCCAGGTTAGAGTGCTGTTACCCAGATTAGAGTGCTGTAGTGTCATAGCTCACAGCAACCTCAGACTCTCAGGCTCAAGCCATCTTCTTGCTTCAGCCTCTCAAATAGCTAGGACAACAGGTGTCTGCCACCACACCTGGCTAATTGTTCTATTTTTGATAGAGACAAGGCTTCGCTCTTGCTCAGGCTGGGGGTTTGAGCGGATTTCTTTGATCCCCTGCAATAGGTTGGATAGACTCTGACACAAGGATGTACATGCTTGGGATTTATTAAGGAAAGTGCTCTCAGGGAAAATCTTAAAGGGCCAGGGGAAAATAAGATAGGGGGAGGAAAAGCCCAAAAAGGCTATGATTTTAGGCAAAGTCCCACAGAGGTCAACCTCATCTTGATTCCACAGGGGGACCTGGAAGACCAAGTTGCACTTGGGAATTATCCTTCAACTAGGGAGCTCCCAGCCCAGAGCCGACCTGGCAGAGTGTGAGCTCCAGACCCTTGGAAAGAAGCCGTAGAGGTGCGAGGACAAAGCACCTGGGACAGCAAGAGCCACAGGGGGCTGGGCAGGGCTCTGACCAGCAGTGTCTGCTGGACTCTCTACTACATTCACGTCCCTACCCCTTCCCCCACCCCGGTTTTGCAGTCCAGATAATAACATGCTAGAGTGGGGCCTCGTGGCTCTAAAACCCCCACTTCAGAGAAGAGGGAGGAAACTGACTAGGATGTGGAGCCGTTATGACCAGGGACCAGAGGACCCCTGGGCTGCTAAGCTAAGTATGCTTTCCTCACAGAGAGGCCCCTCATTTCCTGAATGATCCTGCTGTGTAGATGATGTCTGCTTCACAAGCTGCAGAAGCAAAGAGGTAAATAATTTAAACAGATGCACCAGAGGGAACTTGGCTCTCCTGTCTCCAGAGAAGAGCTTCCCGGTGGCAAGGGCAGAGGCCATGACCCCTGGGTGTCACTGGCAGTATCTGTCCCCGGGGCGTCCATCCTGTCCTGGGAGGGTGGTGTGGTGGAAGCTACCCCACTTCTCTCCCCATGACTCAGCTGTCTACGCCACAGGGGAATTGTCCAGGGGCCCGTCTGCCCTTGATGGCTGATGGACTCCACCCAAGTGCCTGCCCTGTTTCTACGGCAAAGTGTTCTCACCACCAGCTGCACCCAGGCTGCTGGCAGTCACCGACCATGTTTGGAGACACAGGCAGTGCCGTGCCTGATGATTCCCAGGCAGCCCTCAGCCCTGGGCCGTGGCTGGCCGGCTCCCTCATGCAGGCTGCCCTCCCTCCCGGGTCTGTGCTGCAAGTGCCACCCACCCAGGAAGCAGGCACAGCGCTCGCTTCCTGGCCCATCCCTGTCCCACGGAGACCGCTGTCGGTTTCCAACCTTCATCCACCCCTGCCTCTTCAGTAGCAGAAAAGATGAAAAGACCGAAGCATGTTGGGAACACTGAGTGAACAGATGAGCTCCCTGCAACTTCACGCGCCGTCCTCTGGTGATTTCCTGTAGGTCCTTTGGCACGTTTAAGTCATTTCTCCAATAATATGATAAGTTCCTGAGAGGGGAGAGAACTATTATTTTTACTTCCTTTTGGGAGAACAGTAAGATCCAATGTGGCATCATAAACATAGCCCTGAGTTGGCGTTCAGGATCCTAATCCCCCTCCTTCCACTCTTTGGATGAACTTAGACTGTTTCCTAATCTGTAAAGTGAAGACACTGAATGCCAGGGATGCCCTGGGGTAAGAATCCAGTTTCCTCCACTTACCATCTGTGTGACCTGGGGAACGTGTACCATTTCCCTGAGCAAACAGGAGGCCTCTTCCTGCATGTGAGACTTCTCTGTGTAAGATTGTACAGATTTAGTGATATGCTACATTAACACGCCAGGTACTTTGACATAGTGAGAGTGTCCATTGAAGAACGCTACAGTAAAGAAGGAACTCTGCAAGATGAGCTGAGTCCCTCTTTACCAGAAATGCTTCGCTCATGCCGTGAGCACATGAGAGGAAGCCACCACCACTGGTCGTTAGGGACATCCGAATCAAAACCAGATTAGCACGCCTTCAAAATGGAATTAAATTCTGGTGGACCTTGCAGACATTATGCCCAAGTGACGGAAGCCAGATGCTAAACCGGACTGTTGTTCTGTAGCTGGGGCTGAAGGTCAACCCAGCTGCTCTGTGTTTTGTGCTAAAACAGTAAGCGCTGACGCTGTCCGGCCCTTGAATGCGGGTCCCAGCAGAGCAACAGCTTCCAGCAGAAGCCATGGACATGCACGTCATGAAGCCAGGCAGGGCCTCTCCATGGACATCAGCATTTATTTAAAGACTTTAGTGCTTCATTTGGCCTCACCCACAGGTGGCCTCCTACACAGGGCCAAAGCCAAGCCATGTCTTTGATCGTCCATCTGACCCCAAACTGAACTCCTGCATTTTTCAATTCATTTTAAATCATGCTGTACTGGCCAGAGCAATTCTCGCTCTCAGCAAAGATCATTTCACATTTTTACCAACAATTCCAGGCCAATTTCAGACCTTTTTATTGAATAACAAGAAAGAAATCTGAGTTTTTCTGAACTCAGGCAGTAGGAAGAGAAGGAGAGGAAGTGTTGGATTCATAAATAGAATGAAGATTTGGGGGAGGGGAGAACTGGAAACTCCCCTCCCTTGGAGATGAATGAATGCTGATTGGGGGCACAGTGAAGTTGGAGGAAGAGGGTACAACTCCCAGGGTGGAGACTGAGGTTCATTGTTCCTCGGGGAGGATCAGCTCACCAGTCTTCCACATCATTTATGACGCTTTGGGCTGTAAGTGATAACAGGTCCCACTCCAGCTTAACGATAAGGAAAGTGTATCTTTTTTTTTTTTTTTTTTTTGAGACAGAGCCTCAAGCTGTCACCCTGGATAGAGTGCTGTGGCATCACAGCTCACAGCAACCTCCAATTCCTGGGCTCAAGTGAGTCTCTTGCCTCCGGCTACTAAGTAGCTGGGACTACAGGCTCCTGCCACAACGCCCGGCCATTTTTTTGGTTGCAGCTGTCATTGTTGTTTGACGGGCCTGGGCTGGATTCGAACCCGCCAGCTCAGGTGTAAGTGGCTGATTCCTTAGCCTGTTAAGTCACAGGTGCCGAGCCAGGAAAGTGTATCCTAATGAGACAAGAGCCAGGTTGGCTTTGCAGCTCAGTGCCATAAGT
>CAUYON010009002.1:0-24439 GCA_963573935.1 Arctocebus calabarensis
TTTTTTTTTGTTTTTGTTTTTGTTTTTTTTTGAGACAGAGCCTCAAGCTGTCACCCTGGATAGAGTGCTATGGCATCACAGCTCACAGCAACCTCCAATTCCTGGGCTCAAGCGAGTCTCTTGCCTCCGCCTCCCAAGTAGTTGGGACTACAGGCGCCCGCCACAATGCCTGGCCATTTTTGGTTGCAGCCGTCATTGTTGCTTGGTGGGCCCGGGCTGGATTCGAACCCGTCAGCTCAGGTGTACGTGGCTGGTGCCTTAGCCCGTTGAGCCACAGGTGCCGAGCCCAGACACTCTTTTCATAGATGTTTTCAGTTTTTGAAGGGAAGCAAACGTTAATACAACTAATGGTAAAGTAACACTTTAGGAGGGAAACGTGTATCCTGCCACTGGCACCTATAACAAGGGTCAGCAAAGTGTTCCCAGGGGAAGTGTTTTGGAACTGAGATATGAAGGATGAGTAAAAGACTAGGTGAAGGGAAGTCTATTTTTCCTTTGACAGAAAAGGCATGGTTAACAAATAAAGAAGGGTCCTGTAGTCCTACCTCATAGCAATGTTACCAGAATTAAATAAATACATGTAATGGATTTAGCAAAATGCTTGGCACATGTCAGTTATTTGGTGAATGATTATTTTTTTCTACTCTTTGCTTTTTTTTAATGACCATGGTGGATGTTAAAACTCTAATTCCCCACAGCAAAAAGTATTTCTGCCTTAGTTACATTCTTACTTTTTATTTCATTTATTCCTTCTTGGAAACTCATTTCTGGGCTCCTAAGCACTGTAATACAATGATCAGAGTCTACCTCAGGAGCTAATTAAGCTAATAACCAGCACTTATTTTGCTGCTAATATATGTTAATATTAAGTACTTTCATAATTTAAAATTGTTCATAACAATTTTAGTAGGTAAGAAGTATTATTACTTTTATTTTATAAATGAAGAAACTAAAGCAAGCAGAGCCCAAGGACAATAGCAAGTAAATTGCAGAGCAGAATGCAAAGTCAAGTCTAAAAATGAATATTTCTTTTTTTTTTTTTTTTGAGACAGAATCTCACTATGTCATCCTGGCATCATGGCTCACAGCAACCTTAAACTCTTGGGCATAAGCAATTCTCTTGCTTCAGCCTCCCAGGTAGCTGGGAATACAGGTGGCCCCCATAACGCCTAGCTATTTTTTTGTCTTTGTAGTTGTTATTGTTGTTTAGCAGGCCCAGGCCAGGTTCAGCCCCCATGTATGTAGCTGGCACCCTAACCACTGAGATACAGACGCTGAGCCTAGAAATGAATATTTCTAACCAGTACCCTACACTGCTATTGTTGTTAGTTATCTTCTTTAGGTCTTATTTACTAATCAGGTGACAAGCTTATTTAGGACAAGAACAGTGGATGTACACTCTTCAGTAAAATAATATCTACTGTTTACTGAGTATCTAACTATGAGACACACTCCACATGCATTATTGCTAATCCTCACAACAACCCTCTGTTTTATATATTATTTTCCCGGCTTTGCAGATAAGAAAACAACAGCTCGGGGGCGCCTGTGGCTCAAAGGAGTACGGTGCCCGCCTCACATGCCAGAGGTGGCGGGTTCAAACCCAGCCCCAGCCAAAAACTGCAAAAATACCCCCAAAAAATAACAACTCGAAGGGGTTAACTAACTTGGCCAAGGTAGTGGAGACAGGACTAAAATCCCCATATATTTAGGCCCAGTATCTACCCAGCAATACCTTCAGTAACATTTGTAGTTAGTAGAGGAGAAAGGACAAGGCTACACTCACAATATCTACCTATCTCCATTGGGCATGACCCTTAGACAATGGCAGTGAACATGGGGGACAAAATCTTTTAAGAGAGGGGCAAACCCTTCCTTCTAGTCTTGTGAAAATACAAATTTGAGAGCAAATTTAATATTCCACAATAAGGGCTTGGCGCCTGTGGCTCAACCGGCTCAAGGCGCCAGCCACGTACACCTGAGCTGGCGGGTTCGAATCCAGCCCAGGCCTGCCAAACAACCATGACGGCCGCAACCAAAAAATGGCCGGGCGTTGTGGCGGGCGCCTGTAGTCCCAGCTACTTGGGAGGTGGAGGCAAGAGACTCGCTTGAGCCCAGGAATTGGAGGTTGCTGTAAGCTGTGATGCCACAGCACTCTACCCAGTGTGACAGCTTGCGGCTCTGTCTCAAAAAAAAAAAAAAAAATTCCACAATAGGTAGAGCCTGTTAGGGCCAGACAAGGAACAGGATGAAAGAAGGAAATTGCACCCAGAGAAAGCTCCCACGAGGGGGTGGGAGGGGTAGGGGGTGTGGGAAGGGCTGGGGTCTTCATAGACCCCTGACAGAGCCCAGGGGGTCATTGTGGAATTCTTGCATTCTCTCACCCACAATAGGCTCCCAGTGAGCAAAGTCCCCCCCTTCCCCCCGGGAGTCTTATAGCCGATGATACAAATAATGTTGTCTATGTGCCAGGCATTGTTTTAAGTGCTGTATAATATGGATTAACTCATTTCATATTCAGGTAAGGACTATTACTAACCCTTGCAACAGGTGAGAAAACAAAAGTACAATAAGGTTAAAGGATTCGCCCAAGGCCCCCCAAAACGCAAGTGGCGGCATTTGGGGCATCCCGCAGTGTGCTTTCTGAGGTTGAGAGTCACAGACTCAAGCACAAAAATAGACCAAACCCTGGTATAAATAAAGAAAAAATGCTGCGGGCTAACAGGGAAAATAGCTTTCCAAAAGCCTGCCGGCCACCACTCCTTCCCACTCCCTCCTCCCAGACAGACTACAACAAGCACTCTGGGAAGTAGGGGAAAGGTCAAGGGCGGGGCTGGGAGTGGGGATGGATTTGGTTCCTCCCTTCCAGAAGATTTGATTCAGTCCCTTTTCCGCCGAGCCGGCGGGGCCTCACAGAGACGTAGGATCGCCAAGCCCTCGCTCATCCTGCCCCGGTATTTGACCCGTACATACGGAACAGCCAGTCCTAAAAGCCATCAAGAGCTTTCCCTTCACGGGAAGTTGTTCCCCATTCCCAGTGTCTCCCCAAAATTCTATTTTCTAGGCTCCTACTTTGCATTGGCTCTAATTGTCTGGATTGGGATGGGTGGTTGGTCCTAAGTAAGTGAGCCCGGCCCCCAAATCTCAGCACCAAGACTGGACTGTGGCCTCCTAGCTCTTCGGATCAAGCCAAAAACACCCTTAAAGGTCATCTATTGGCCAATGCCCTCATTTTAGATGAGGAAACTCAGCCCCAATGAATGCAAAGTGACTAGCCCAGATGCACTAAGGAGCCCGCACCAGTGTCAGGAATATTTCATATTTTCTTAAATAACATAACAAATTCTCGTGGAAAAGCAGAGTCTAATATGATGCATGAGGTCCTCAGCATTCCAGAGATATACATGCAAATGAAACCTCAGGATTTGGAGTAGAGGGCGGAGTCTAGAATCTTAGTCTCTACGAAGTGAAACAAAATCTGCTCTTCAGTCGCTGAAATGGAGAAAAACAGGGTGGGACAGCGGTCTGGTGCCTCTGACAATGTGTACGTTATTGAAATAAAGCGGTGAAGAAGAACCCACTCCTGGCTGCTGTACCTCATCTCAAGTGTCTTACCCACTAGGTACAGGGTGAAGATGGGGATGGAGGCGGGGGGTAAGTGTGCTGAAACTTCCTACACCAGGAGAAGGCAGGGAAAGTTAATACATACGCCTAGTCCCGGTCCACACCACCATGACTCAGAACCGCACCGCGTGAGCTTTCGGGTACAGCTCAGCTGGGTTGCAACTGCGGACAGTCCCGAACCCCAGACCACCCTCACCTCGGGGGCGGGGCCGCGGACGTGCATCCCGGCGGGTACGTGCGGGCTCGAGTGCGCGTGCGCGTGCGTCCGTGGGCGGGGACGGGGTTATAAGCGGCAGCACGCGCGAGTTCCTACGGGCAGTGCTGTTGGGTTTCGAGAGCTGTGTTTGCTGTGTTCCCGCGCTGCTGCTGGTTGGCCCGCTTTCCCCTCGACTCTTGCACGACTCGTGCGACCGAAAGCGAGTCGCTTCTGGCTTTTTCTCCTCGAGGTAAGTGACCCTATGTGCTTCCGCGGTCTGAGATCCGATTCTCTGGCTTCCCGACCCCACCTCCCCGGGGTTTGTGTCCACCTAGAGTTCCCGGACTGGGGCTGCGCCGCCGGGAGCCCCCCTCATCCTCCCCTCCATCCGGGATCCCCAGTAAGCCGCTGTAGCCCTGTTTTCTCCTGGGTGGCGGTATCTAGGATCCGCGTGGCTTATCCCCTGCTCACCAGTGATGGGTTAGGGGCCCCTGCCATGTCCTTACAAAACATCCTTAGCATCTCCTTCCTGTCAATTGTGTTGTGGTGTAACTACCCCCACAGGGTTCATGGCTACAAGGTTTGCCTTGGACCCTAGCACCTTCCTAGTATACCGCATACATTCAGGCTCTATTTGTTGAATAAATTGATTTTCGAGATGTTTGTAGTTGAAGTCTGTGGCATAGGAGAGACTTCAGGCAGCTTGCTTTCTCCAGGGCATGTCCTATTTTCCCCTCTTATCCCCACAAAAGGACCTGGCCTATACTTAAGGAACGTTAGTGGCACCTGCGCCGTAGCACAGAGATTGTGCATTGCACCTGGCAGGACAAAGTTTGAAGAAAAGTTAAAGTTTTAAGACATGCTTTTGAATTAATCCAAGAAGCAAGACTGGCTTCAAAGTCATGGGCTTTATAAATATACTTGTAGATTCTGCTATGGAAGAACATCCACTGGTCCCTGTTTCACTGGCTTGCTGAGCCTCTTCTTAACTCTATGGGGAGACAAAAGGGTCTGGGATATATGCATATCCCAGAAAGCAGTAGATTAATCCTTTCCTCTCTTTCAGGATCCAGAATCCCCCCAGAAGCAGAAGACAACCCTACTGCTTTGCAAAGGAGCAGGATCCTTTCAGCCATGAAGCATGTGTTAAACCTCTACCTTTGGGGGGCAGGGCTGGCCCTGCTCTCCATCTTTATTAGACTGATGGAGTCCGTGGGAGGCTTACTGGAGAGCCCATTGCCTGGTAGCTCATGGATCACCAGAAGTCAGCTGACCAACACAGAGCCCCCCAAGGGCCTTCCAGACCATTCATCCAGAGGAGTGTGATAAAGACTTCCCTTGAGTTGGCCATACCTTAGAACACTAACTTAAACATGTCCGTCCCATTTCCTAGCTGGCAAGCTGAGCACTGGTGTCTACAGGGAACTGTTACTGGGCCTGCAATGACATGTCCAACAGTATGCTCCTTGCCCTGGAAAAAGAGCCTGTTTAATGCACAGGTGTGCATGGGTTGCCTTTGCCTATGAGATGGCGTGATCTCACTCTTCTTCCCAGTGTCTGTTGCGTGCTTTGTTGTCCTCAACAGTGTGGCTCTGACATCTCTTAGATGGGGACTTGGGCTATATGCAACTTCAGCTGGTGGGAGATGTTTTCAACCTTACTTCCTAAACATCTGCCAAGGGTTCCTTTGGTATTGGGTGTCATATGCTCAGTTTATTTGGTGTTCAGCTTCATGAGAGCTCCTTTATATTTGGATAGCAGTTGAAGAGGTGTGTAGGTTAACTATAGGGAGGGAGAGGGTGAAATATTCAGTGTCCTATTCTCATTGTTCTTTGTTTCACAGTTTTAAGGTCTTTCCTCCAGTATAGTGTGTTTGTGGGTTGTGGGATGACAGAGCCTACTCAAGACGAGCATTATGGCCACCATGTGGTTTCAATTAATTTTTCTAATGCAATAAAGTTGAACATGTTTCTACTATGTGTCATATTGACTTCTGCTCTTGGAATTAGTGGGAGGGAAGGGTCTTAATTCCTAGCTGAGTTTTAACATCTTAAACCATTAGAACATGAAAGTGATTAAATCACTTTGTTTAAAACACAATGCCAATAAACCTCTCTGAATTTGAGGGCAGGAGCAGTTGGGTCTGCCCTGTATCAACCAGTTCTCTGAGTTGTATTAAATCCTCCCATGACTATCCATCTGTGACGAAGAAATGATCACCTCTTCTAGCCCTTCACTTTCAGTCTGAGGGGGATAAAGGACCATGGGTCCAAGAGGCCTTGGCTTTTTTCTGTTCTCATGAATGTCTTTTCCTTATCCACCAAAATGACTGCTTGATTCAGAATATTCTCAAAGTGCTAAGGTTACAGGTGTGAGCCACCTTAACCAGTCCTCACTGTTCTTAAACTTTTTTTTCTGAGACACAGCCTCAGGCTGTCACCCTGGGTAGAGAGCTGTAGCATCACAGCTCACAGCAACCTCCAACTGGGCTCAAGCAATTCTCCTGCTTCAGCCTCCCAAGCAGCTAGGACTACAAGCGCGCGCCACAACACCCAGCTATTTTTTTTTTTTTGTTGTTGTTGTAGTTGTCATCATTTGGCAGGCCCGGCTTGGATTTGAACCCGGCAGCTCTGGTGTATGTGGCTAGCGCCTTAGCCACTTGAGCTACAGGCACCGAGCCTGTTCTTAAACTTTTTTAAAGTGCCAGTACCCTAGAAGCTCGTGGTTTAGGCATCACTTTTATTTATTGTACTGGCGTAGTTATTGGTGTTATCTATTTTCAGCTTCCCACCTACTGGGCACCTGGTAAGTTGGTTCCTTTGCAGTTGGCTGGGTTTGCATGACTCCTATTTTGTTAGCGTAGTAGTATTTTCAAAAATGTAATTAGCTTTTTCTCTTACTTCAAGCAGTTTTCATGGGTCAGTAGCTGCCCTTTTCTAGACATATTTTTTAAATTTTATATATTTTCTCATTTTCAAGCTTTCTAACTTGAGAGTACTTCGAACTTTTAATTGGAGAGGTTTACCCTCAGTCTTCCCAAGTGCTTTAGTTTAAGTGAAGTGGTCAGCTGTATCTTTTAATGAGGTCTTTGCACTAAGACAATTTAATACACTTGGAGGTTTCAACAAAAGATGTGATGGCCATATCATTGTTTCCATCTTTCCTACAAGTACAGTGGCCAACTGCTGTCCCTGTTTTTCCAGAAGAGAGATTTCCTGGATATAGGTCTTTCAGTGCTTAAACAGGGACAGACTGAGGAAACCAGACAATGCTGCATTTGAACTGGCTTTTGTCACACCAAACAGTTCTCAATTTTATCTGTTACTGTTAGAACAAGAAGTAATTGCTTCTGCCAGTCCTGCCAGCCTTGCAAATGCACTGATTTCTATAGTATCCCTAGGTCCTGTGTGCCTGCTTGCAAGCTGGCCAATTCTCGGAGCTCATCTTTCCTAGTGCTGCTTTTTTAATGGCAACTAACAGTAAGGTGCTAAAATCTGTTCTCTTAACTCTTTGTCCTAGATACACAAACTTCTAGATAAGTCTCTGTCTTCTAAGTCACTGCAGCCTACACGTCTACCAAATATTTCACAATATTTTGCATAACAAGTTTGCCTGCCTTCCCTTCTCCAGTAAGATCTCTTTGTTGCCCTTCATGTAAATTAAGTTTTTTGTTTGTTTTTTAACATGCGGCAACCACCCCCCATTTCAATTTCTTCATCAGTTAAGGACACATTAGGTTAGATTAGGAGACTGCAAGAACCTTAAAATCTCAGTAGTTGAAAACAGCAATTGCCTAAGAATCCCCTCCAGAATTGAGGCCTAAGCAAAGCATAGTCTGTCCCCCAGGGTAAGGAACTCTCACCACCTCTGCTCAGTTAACTGGACGTCATAGTCACCTGGTTGGTCTAGGTCCCATTCTTCCTCTTCTCACTTACTGCATTTTGCCTATCCCTGTTCCACCGTTGTGTATTAGGTGTATAGGGACACATAGCTTGTCTTTTCAGTTTATAGATCTCCACCTCAAGCCGCATCTGAAACTCATATAAAAACTTGCGCATCACTCAGAGATTCTTAAATTTGAACTTGACAATTGTAACTAAATGGAATTTTGGGGTTGTTTTCTTTGTGGGAGATGTAATGAGTATATTCCTCCTGTAGAAAAGAATGAGCTGAATGCTTACTGATGAGAAGGATCATTAGTGGTAGTCACTGATGTCCTCCAAATACAGTAGAACTTTCATAGTTGACCACCTCCCTACATTAATTACCTCCTTAGGCTGACCTAATTTTCATAGACCAGACATGTACCATATGTACACAGTAGGCCTAGTTCCTTATGCTAACCACCTCTGTATGTTGACCAGTTCATTACAGTCCCTTGGGTCATCAACTTACAGAAATTCTACTGCAGCGGTGTCCAACTAACATCCAACCACATTGCTTAGTTCTTGAGCATGAACTTTGTAGATGACAATATGTAAAATAAACATATCTGTGCTCATGCTATTTGTGTGGATGCATGGCTTCAGTTTTATGGCAATGTGCAGCTTCCCGTGTGTTATCTTCCGAGCATAGACAGGTGAATTGACACCATCAGATGTAACATGTGCTCACCATGGCTTGGTGAGGCAGTAATTATCAATAATATTTCAAGCTAGTGTTGCAATATTAGGTGTTTAATGTTATTAAGAAGTCAGATAAGCTTTTTAAAATTTTTTTGAGATGGAGTCTCATTCTGTTGCCCTGGGTTAGCTATCTTGGTGTCATAGCTCACAGCAACTTCAGATTCCTGGGCTCCAGCGATTCTTTTGCATTAGCCTCCCCAGTAGCTGGGACTACAGGTACCTGCCACAATGCCTATTTTTCTATTTTTAGTAGAAATGGGGTCTTACTCTTGCTCAGGCTGGTCTCAGATTCATAAGCTCAAGCAATCCAACCACCTCAGCCACCCAGAGTGCTAGACTTACACGTGTAAGCCACCACACCTGGCCATGCATTCTTACTTGATTATTAAGGGTACTGTCACACCTTGGCAGGGCCCGCAGTACTTAATAATTGGCCCTCTGCCTTCCCCTGCATCAGCAGCTGAGATGTGGAAGAACTCAAACCTTGCTTTCTATTTTCCTGTCAATTAATTTTCATAATAAAAGTAAATATAGCGCAAGATAGAGTCTTACTTTGTTGGGTGGCGCCTGTGGCTCAAAGGAGTAGGGTGGCGTCCCCATATGCCGGAGGTATTGGGTTCAAACCCAGCCAAAAACTGCAAAAAAAAAAAAAAGTCTCACTTTGTCACCCAGGCTAGAGTGCTGTGTTGTCAGTGTAGCTATGATATAGTGTGGCTCACTACAACCTCAACTCTGGGTTCAACCCATCATCCTTCTGCCTCAGCCTCCTGAGTAGCAGGAACTACAGGCTCCTGCCACAAAACCCAACCAATTTGTTTCCTATTTTTATTTATTTATTTATTTGAGACAGAGTCTCACTAGGTCACCCTCGATAGAGTGTTGTGGTGTCACAGTTCACAGCAACTGCAAACTCTTGGGCTTAAGCGATTCTCTTTCCTCAGCCTTCCAAGTAGCTGAGACTACAGGCGACTGCCACAATGCCTGGCTATTTTTTGTTGCAATTGTCATTGTTGTCTAGCTGGCCCAGGCCGATTTTGGACCCGTCAGCCTTGGTGTATGTGGCTGGCACTGTAATCACTGTGCTACGGGTTTCAAGAATTAAGCACATTAACTAAGAGTCTTGCTCTTGATCAGGCTGGTCTCAAACGCCTGTGCTCAAGCGATCTTCCCACCTCCTTCCAGGGTCCTGGGATTACAGGCATGAGCCACCATGCCCAGCCTATTATTATTTTTTTAATACCAGCAAGGCTTCTGCAATGTCTCAAAAGAAAACAGAACCTCAAAAGAAAGAAAAATTACTGATGAAGATTGTTCAATGAAAAGTGGACAGATGGCTACTTTTTTGTTGAGGCAAATAGTAAACATTCTGCTTAATTTGTAGAGAATTTGTGCAGGTTTTCAAAGACTATAATTTGAAAAGGCATTACATGGAAAAATATGCTGCAAGTTTCTTCAAATGCATATGACGGATTGTGTCATAAGGAAAAAAATAGCAGAACTGAAAAACATCTGTCTTCTCAACAAAAAATTTTTTAAAAGTTACAACTCACACAGGTTCCACTGTAAAAGCTAATTATGTGGCAGCATATTTAATAGCAAAAATATCAAAACCGGTTACTGTTGGTGAGTTTATTCAGCAATATATGGAAATCATGGAAGACATAATTTTCCTTGAAAAAAAGGGGGCTATTTCTAAAATCAGTTTGTCTCACCAGACTATATAGCTAGACAAATTGAAAAAATTGGAAAATCTATCCAAGAAGTTTGGAGAGTAAAGCTGCTAATTTTAAATTTTGTGCTTTGGTGATGGATGATAGCATTGATGCTATAAATATGGCTCAACTTGCCATTTTTATTAGAGGCATTGGTGACAAATATAATGTCACTGAAGAAATGGTGTCTTTAGTGCCATTAAAAGACCAACTAAATCAAAAGCTTTATATGAAGCAGTAAAAAATATGTTAAAGCAATTATCTTTGTCCATTGTCAAAGGTAAAAGAGAGGGATTTATAAAATTAATAGAAGATGATGAAATTGCCACCCACGACTCACATTTGATAAAGTTTCATTGCATCAGTACATTAAAAAAATTTATGCTCAAAAGCTTTAAAAATGGATGACATCATGCAAATCATCATCAAGACCTTGAATTTCCTAAAGGCCAAGGGACTAAAACATCACCAGGAATTCCTTAAAAGTATTAATACTGACTATGGCAACATCATTTACTTTTCAGAAATAAGATGGCTAAGTGGAGGCCAAATGTTGAAAAGATTTTATGAGTTGTGACATGTTATCAAGTCTATGATATCAAAAGTCAAATTTGTGCCAGAACTTGACCATGAAAATTGGTTTACAGATTTTGCATTTTTAGTGGATTTAACCACTCATTTAAATAAATTAAACATGCATTTTTTTTTGAGACAGAATCTTATTTTGGCACCCTTGGTAGAGTGCTGTGGCATTGTAGGTCACAGCAATCTCAAACTCTTGGGCTTAAGCAATTCTCTTGCTTCGGCCTCCCAAGTAGCTGGGACTACAGGTGTCTGCCCCAACATCCAGATGTTTTTATGGAAGGGGGTCTCACTCTTGCTCAGGCTGGTCTCGAACCTGGGAGGTCAAGAAATCCACCCACCTGAGCCTCCCAGAGTGCTAGGATTACAGGCGTGAACCACCTCGCCTGGTCTAAACATGCATCTTCAAGGTAAAAACCAACTGATCAATACAAAGTTGCAAACTATAATAGTGTTTCAAATGAAACTAAAATTGTAGCAAGCTCAAATTAAGGCAAACAATTTTATGCATGTTGATACATTGGCTAAACACAGTCCTTTGAACAGTGAAAAATATGCAACCTTGTTTGTATTTGATATAAGAATTTGAAAACAGATTTCAAGATTTCTGGGGAGATAATATTTTGGAGCATTTGTGACTCCACTTTCAGTCAACATAAATGTGTTATCTGCTGATTTTCTTTTTTTTACATTTGATGTTAAGTTTTATTTAAACAGGTAAAAATTTATGCATCCTTTGAAAAACAAAAATCCGAAGTCAGTAAGTGAATCAATAATACAATCATGACTATAGCAGTACTTAAAAGAGAGGTAACATTTTACCAGTGTACAAGGCTCATGGAATTAGAATCACACTCGGATCTTCGGTGTTTCAAATGTATATCCCACACACTTGGGGCTGGTTAGTTTTAAGATAAAGTTCCTCCTCTGCACACGCTGTCCCCAGTAAAGTGTTTCCTCATCACTGTCGGTCAGCTCCCACGGTGGGATAGCTGTGGCAATTCCACAGTGGTTTCTCTGGTCTTTGGCCATCTTTATGTAACCATTTATGCCCCATTCTTCACCCCAGCTGTTCTTCACTAGCCAATACTTACTGTTACCTAATTCTGCTTTTTCAGATCGGTAGCCAAACACCAGAACACTGTGATCCATGTCTTCACTGCTGCAGTCTGTCTCAAAATAAATGCCTTCTTTATAGAACTGGAAAGACTGTGGCCTGCTTCAATAGTAACAGAGATGGGCCCCACAGTTGCTATAGACTTCATCAGGGCCTTCTTCTCATTAGGGATGTCCACAAACCCAGTGTCATTAGCAACAGAATACTCTGACCTGTGCTTACAGGATTCATCCTTGGCATCATATAGATAGAATTCCTCAGAGCCCAGGCCTCTGTCCTCCTTACTATACTAGAAGGCATAGTCCATTTGGCCACCATGGCAGCCTTCATGGCCTTGAGGCTAAGAGCAGTCCACCAGGTTCTGCTCACTCAGTGAGATAAGTTTGCCAGTTTTCCAGAACATCTGTCCTTCGAGGGCACCAGTCGCACTAAAAGCCCAATAAGAATCACACTGACCCTGATTCTTCACAGGGGTCACATAGCCTTTCTTTCTCCAATCCACAGATTTGAGGACCTTAAGAAATGAAGGCTCTTGGAACATTTGTGCTTCCCCTCCTTGTGCTTCTGATTTCAAAAGCCATTCATCACCTGCCTGAATTCTTCATTGGTCTTCAAGGAAGAGTGAATAAAAGATTGCAAAGCAAGACAAAGATTATCTTGGTAAAGAACTGAGGAGTGAAGCCCAGAATTCAGCAATCCACTTCACGCTCACCATGTCACCAAAGGCATTCATTGCCATTGTGGAGCAATGTTTCCCTTGGCCGTATTCCTGATTGTGCTGTTCAATCCTTTTCATATTCTTCTGCCACACTGCTCTCCTCCATCCTTCCTCATTCTAGAGATAAACATATAACAGTATTCTTTATTTCCACCCAGAACTGAACCCATGCTCACCAACTGGATTTTCAGACAGAAATGGACAAAAACCATGGCCAAGGAGGGCTGATACTTCTGGGAGTTGTTCTCCAAGCTGAGACACAACAGGGATGTATATATGCACAGTTGCTCATTACCGGGTGCCATGAGGTTACTGTGCAGTTAAGAACGAGCCTGTGGAAGCTGTTCTCTGGCTGTAAACTCCCAACGCAAGGACCATTCTCTCCAGGGTCTCTGAACAGTTTCAGATGTTACCAACCAGGCCGTATAGTCTTCTGTGTTTTGTCTTCCACTGATACCAGTGTGCATCTAAACTACCACCAAATGTTGCAGCGGCTGAGGGTATTCTCACACAAAAGGCAGCCAGGATGAGTAAAAGATTCATGTTCCGAAAACATCACAGCAGTGTAGGTGCACTCCACGGACACGGGTCTCGGCTGGTGAGGTCCGTGGTTCTTCTCTGCCAATTTTCAAATGGAAGGCATAGAGCTACAATCTGACATTCAACTTAAAAGAAAAATGTGATCATGTCTCTTTACTGGATCTCTACATGTCCTATCTTCCCAGAGACAAATATCCCTCACTTTACAATCACGAACCTTATTCATGTCATTGCTTTTTGGTAGTACTTACATTTGCGAGCAATACTTTCCAAGAATTAAGCACATTAAGAGTAAAATCAGAACCCCAAAATCTGACAAGCTCCTTGAGAACTCATTGGAGGTTGCAACTACTTCCATTAAACCAGATATGGATGCACTTCTTTCCCAAATACAATGTCAAATATTCCATTTTTCTTTTACTTTTATAAGTAAAAGCTTATAAAACAGCTCAAGCTGTCACCCTGGATAGAGTGCTGTGGCATCACAGCTCACAGCAACCTCTAATTCCTGGGCTCAAGTGAGTCTCTTGCCTCTGCCTTTCAAGTAGCTGGGACCACAGGCGCCCGCCACAACGCCCGGCCATTTTTTGGTTGCAGCCGTCATTGTTGTTTGGCGGGCCGGGCTGGATTCTAACCCGCCAGCTCAGGTGTACATGGCTGACGCCTTAGCCCGCTGAGCCACAGGCGCCGAGCCATAAAAAATATTTTTAAAAAAACCTGGAGACATTTGATTACTTAGACACGTACATTTTCTGTATTAGTGATTGCAAACTTGGGACCTGCTTGACAATTTTAAAAGACTGATTAGACCACTGCATAATTAGGATTATTATGTGTGGACTTTTTTGCTTATCTGTGGTAGCATATATCACAAAAAGTTATGCATGGCCCTTTTCTTGCTCATCAGATTTTGTTAGTGTTTGTGCATTCAATGTGTGGCCCAATGCAACTCTTCTTCCAATTGGCCCAGAGAAGACAAAACGTTAGACACCCTTTGTTTACTGTATTTCTGCCCATGTCTTCCAGGCACTTGATAGAACCGGACTTACTGATTACCTTGTGGTTGGATGGGACCATGTAATTAGTTCTGACTAATGAGTTGTGAGGGGAAATGACTTGTGTTAATTCTACTCAGAACATTTCAGTGCTGGTTCAAAGAACAACAAAGCCCTCTTTTCCCTCTGTGCCATGACCAGCAAAGCTCCCTTAGTGTAGGTCCCAGAGTATGGATGCCATGGAACCGAGCCCTCAACTGATCCTCGATGAGCAAGAAATAAAACATATTTGTGCTAAGCTACTGAGGCTTGGGGCTTTTTGTTACTACAGTGTAATTCAGCCTATCCTGACTGATATATGCATATAGTACCGATTAGATGTCAGAAATCAGCTAAGACCTCATACCTACCTACTTCAGATAATGTACACAAGATAGTAGGTAGAAAGCATATGAACAAATAATGTCATGGTTTTGTGATCGAAATATGTGTATAAAACTGTAGGTACATAAGGTTTTTGTAGGCAGGAGGGGATGTTGAGGAAAAACTTCTTAAGAGGATCTGAATTTTTTTTTTTTTTGAAAGAGCCTCAAGCTGTCGCCCTGGGTAGAGAGCCCTGGCATCACAGCTCACAGCAACCTCCAACTCCTTGGGCTTATGCGATTCTCTTGCCTCCACCTCCCAAGTAGCTGGGACTACAGGCGCCTGCCACAACACCTGGCTATCTTTTGGTTGCAGTTGTCATTGTTGTTTGGCAGGCCCGGGCTGGATTCGAACTCACCAGCTCTGGTGTATGTGGCTGGTGCTTTAGCTGCTTGAGCTACAGGCTCCAAGCCGAGGAGCTGAATTTTTTTTTTTTTTTTTTTTTTTGAGACAAGAGCCTCAAGCTGTCACCCTGGGTAGAGTGCTGTGGCATCACAGCTCACAGCAACCTCCAATTCCTGGGCTCAAGCGAGTCTCGTGCCTCCGCCTCCCAAGTAGCTGGGACTACAGACATCCACCACAACACCCGGCCATTTTTTGGTTGCAGCCGTCATTGTTGTTTGGCAGGCCCAGGCTGGATTCGAACCCGCCAGCTCAGATGTACGTGGCTAGCGCCTTAGCCGCTTGAGCCACAGCAGCTGAGCCAAGGATCTGCATTTTTTTAAACGAGTATGTTCGAGGAATTGATGGCCAAGTTAGGAAAGGGTTTCTCAATGTGAGCAAAGGCATGGAGATGAACCTATGCACAGCACATTTAGAAAGCTACAAATTTTAAATTGCTATTTATTATTAGCTTAAGACGTGAACTGAAGCGCCATCTAGTGGACGCTAAGGAAGAAGGGAACAGTTCGAGTATTGTATGCTGTGTATTCAGCTTTCTGAATTTGAAAGGCTGTGCTTCTAAAATTTAAGATAGATACCAGAATATTAAGTGCTGGAAGATATGATCTAGTCTATCACTCTCCAATAAAAATTTAATGCAAGACCCATACATAATTAAAAATTTTCTAGTGGCCACATTAGAAAGTAAAAAGAAACAAGGTATTTTTAAATACACTGCATTTAAACCAATAAATTCAAACCATTATCACGCCAACATAATAGTTAACATAAAGATACTTTAAATTCTTTTCCTGTTGTACCAACTGTGTATTGTACTGGTGGGC
Source organism: Arctocebus calabarensis (assembly GCA_963573935.1). Lineage (NCBI taxonomy): Eukaryota > Metazoa > Chordata > Mammalia > Primates > Lorisidae > Arctocebus > Arctocebus calabarensis. The sequence continues at coordinate 15,759 of CAUYON010009002.1, forward strand.
ACTTAGCATTTATAACATTTCTCTGCTTGGATTAGTGACATTTAAAGTACTCAATGGGAGGTTAGTGTGGTAAGCTAGTGGCTACTGCATTGGACCGCACAGATCTGGCACAGTCTTTTCATTTTAATGCTGAGGAAGAGATTAAAGAAGACTAAGTAACTCAGTATCATTGAGCCAACTGGTCTTCAATTCCCAAGATGCAGCTTTATACTCTACAAAATGCTCTTTTTTTGTTCTTTTTCTAGGACTCTGAAATGCAATATAACAAAACATGTTAATTATAAGCCTTCTCACTCCCAAGGCAGTTATTATGTGAGAACATGTGGGATTAAAAAAATCTATTGAAAATAAATTCAAAATCACAAAATGGGTATAACTTAGAATGTTTGCACACTGCTTTGCTCACAGACCATCAACAATGTCAATAGATTTTATTTGTTTTATATGGCAAAGAGTATGCCAAGTTAGTAACTCATAATTCATGGCCTGAACACTGTTTTTATTATTCTTTCCCCATGTCTATGCACATGAGGTATTTCTATATTATTGTAATGGTATGATTTCAAGTTGGCATTTTTTTCCTTTTTTAAAATTTTATTTGTTTCTTTATTTTTTGAGATAGAGTCCCAAGTTGACACCCTAGGTAGAGTGCCATGGTGTCATCATAGCTCACAGCAACCTCCAACTCTTGGGCTCAAGCAATCCTCTCGCCTCAGTTTTTTGTATTTTTAGAGGAGATGAGGGTCTTGCTCTTCCTCAGGCTGGTCTTGAACCCGTGAACTCAAGCAATCCACCTGCTTTGGGCTCCCAGAGTGCTAGGATTACAGGTGTGAGCCACTGCACCTGGCCTTTTTCCTTTTTAAAAAACCTAGCATTATAACAACAGAATTAAATAATCAGTAAAAGTAGGTAGATTTATGTAATCTGAGAAATCCTAAATTTTGATAGCATTATATTCATAAGACTTATTAACAAAATACAATGTTAAACAAATGGATACTGTATAAAGTTCTCAGATTCAAATCGATCTTAGGTGTTCAGGTACAGGAAATTAATAATTTGATAGAAGAATGAAGAGAATACCTACTGGAAATGTGTTAAAAGTACTTTAAAGGAAAACTAAAACCAGTTTGGTTACTGGTTATTATCCAGTAACCAAAAAGAACCCTGCTTTCCTCTTGCCTTTTTTTTTTTTTTTTTTGAGACAGAGTCTCACTATGTGGTAAAGTGCTGTGGTGTCACAGCTCACAGCAACCTCAAACTCTTGGGACTAAGCAATTCTCTTGCCTCAGGCTCCCAAGTAGCTAGGACTATAGGCACCCATCATAATGTCACAACTAGCAGGCCCTGGGCTGGTTCAAACCCACCAGCCTAAGTGTATGTGGCTGGGGCCCTAACCACTGAGCAACAGGCAGGGAGCTATCCTCTGGCTTTTTTTTTTTTAATGAAATCATGTAGTATGTATTTTGTGCCTTATGATTCAATAGGGCTCTAGGAGATTCCTCCATGTTGTCACACATATCCATAGTTTGTTCCTTTTTATTAATGAATAATACTTATTCTTTTGTGTGACTATACCACGATTTGTTTATTTATTCTTCCTTATTATTATTATTATTTTTATTGAATCATAGCTGTGTATATTAGTTCAATCATGGAGTACAGTGTGCGGGCTTCATATACAATCCGAGATATTTTCATCCGCCTGTTCAACATAACATTCGTGAGATTTTCTCATTTACTGTGTGAAAACATTTGTGTTCTGCATTTAGTAGTTTTCTCCTGACCCTTCAAAGATGCACCTCAAGTGTAATCTCACCCTTCATCCTCTCTCCCCCTACCCTCTCCCCTTTCCCCATCTTCTTGTGCAATAATTGGGTTGTAACCTTCACATAAAAGATATAAATTTGCTTCATATTAGGGCTGTATACATTGGATACTTTTTCTTCCATTCTTGAGATACTTTGCTAAGGAGAACGTGTTCCAGATCCATCCATGTAAATATGAAAGAGGTAAAGTCACCATCTTTCTTTAAGTCTGCATAATATTCCATGGTATACAAGTACCACAATTTATTAATCCATTCGTGGATCGATGGGCACTTGGCCTTCTTCCATGACTTAGCAATTATGAATTGGGTTGCAATAAACAATCTGGTACAGATATCTTTGTTGTAATGTGTTTTTTGGTCCTCTGGGTATATACCAAGTAAAGGAATTATAGGGTCAAATGGCAAGTCTATTTTTAGATCTCTGAGTATTCTCCAAACATCTTTCCAAAAGGGATGTATTAGTGTGCATTCCCACCAGCAATGTAGCAATGTTCCCTTTTCTCCACATCCATGCCAACATCTCTGGTTTTAGGATTTCATCATGTGGGCAAATCTTACTGGAGTTAGATGATATCTCAAGGTAGTTTTGATTTGCATTTCTCTGATGATTAAGGATAATGAGCATTTCTTCATGTGTCTGAAGGCCATGTGCCTGTCCTCTTTAGAGAAGTTTCTCTTCAGATCTTTTGCCCATCCTGAGATGGGATTGCTTGTTCTTTTCTTGCTAATACATTGGAGTTCTTCATGTATTCTGGTTATTAAACCTTTGTTGGAGGCATAACCTGCAAATATTCTCTCCCACTCTGAGGGCTGTCTGCTAGCTATACTTAATGTGTTCTTGGCCGTGCAGAAGCTTTTTAGTTTCATCAGATCCCAGTAGTATATTTTTGATACTGCTTCCATTGCCTTGGGATTCCTCCTCATAAAGTATTCGCCCAGGCCAATGCTTTCAAGGGTGTTCCCTGCACTTTTTCTAGTAGTTTTATAGTTTCATGTCTTGAGTTTAAATCTTTAATCCAGTGTGAGTCTATCTTCATTAGTGGTGAAAGGTGTGGGTTCAATTTCAGTCTTCTATAGGTTGCCAGCCAGGTTTCCCAGCACCATTTGTTAAATAGGGAGTCTTTTCCCCACTGAATGCTTTTAATTGGCTTATTGAAGATCAAACAGCGGTAGGTAGTTGGGTTAATCTCTTGGTTCTCTATTCTGTTCCAAACATCTACCTCTCTGTTTTTGTGCCAGTACCATGCTGTTTTGATCATTATCAATTAACAGGACAGTCTCAAGTCTGGTAGCATGATCCCTCCTGATTGTTTTTATTTCTAAGTAGTGTCTTGGCTATTCGATTTTTTTTCTGATTCCATATAAAATGTAGTATTATATTTTCAAGGTCTTTAAAATATGACAATGGAGCTTTAATAGGCATTGCATTGAAATTGTATATTGCTTTGGGAAGTATGAACATTTTAACAATATTGATTCTTCCCAACCATGAGCATGGTATGTTTTTCCATTTGTTGACATGTTCAGCGATTTCTTTTCTTAGAGTTTCATAGTTCTCTTTATAGAGATCTTTCACTTCCTTTTTTAGGTAAACTTCCAAATATTTCATCTTCTTTGGCACTACTGTGAAAGGAATGGAATCTTTGACTATTTTTTCAGCTTGGTTGTTGTTAGTGTATATAAAGGCTACTGATTTATGAGTGTTGATTCTGTAGCCTGATACCTTGCTGTATTCCTTTATCACTTCTAAGAGTTTTATAGTAGAAATCCTGGTGTTTTCCAGATACTCAATCATATTGTCTGAGAAGTGTGAAAGTTTGATCTCTTCTGATTCTATATGGATACCCTTGATTGCCTTTTCTTCTCTAATTGCAATGCCTAAAACTTCTATTACAATGTTACAATGTTAAAGAGCAATGGAAACAACGAGCAACCATTCAACAACAACAACAAAAATCTACAATAAAAATGATACTTGTAAAATACTTGAGAAAAGAGAAAAAAAGCCTCTAAAAATATGATGTAAGCACTCTTACAAGTTATAAGAAGGGAAGAAGAGGAAGGGGAGAGAAAAATAAGAAAGTAGTGTTTGTGAAAAAGTTACAAAACACAAGAAAGGAAAAAGAAAAATACAATTGAAAATAGAAGATAATAAAAATAATCTAAGGAAAGAAAGTAAAATAAAAAATTATTTATCAATGGCTCCTCCAAAAAAAGATACAAAAAAAAAAAACCACCAACCTCAAAAATATTATTCTTGTACATATATAGAAATACTATATAAAGAAATACACATCTTTATGTATGCGGTAGATGTCAACTTTAGTGGAATAAATTTATAATGCAATATACTTTGTGGACATCAGATGGTGCTGTGAGTGGTTCCCAGGCTTATATGTGATTTACCATTTACTTTGGTAGTATGGTAAACACTTGATCTGGCCGGTGGCCATTCTTGGAGTTTCTCCACCAGTCTGCCTTCAAAAAGGTGCCCTACTCTAGGTGTTCTGCTCCAGATGGAGCTCCCATCCGACCTCCAAACTTGGTGTAAGAGTCCACGTGTCACAAATCTCTCCACTCTGCCCTCCCATTGTCTCACAAACTGGCAACTGCAATCAGCCGTGGGAGAGGGGCTCACTGCAGCAACTGCAGTGGCTGTGGGGGAGGGGCTCGCCACTGGGGCTGCTGTTGCCATTCAGAAGTGCCACCTCTTCCACAGCTGAAGTGCACAGGGACTCTCCTCACCCATGTCCACAGCTCAGGGTGTCTCCTCCACACCCCAGATCCCTGCACACCCTGCAGTCAGACCTCACCACAATTCCCCAGGTGGGATGGCACTGTCGGACCAATTACTCTCAATTATCTCAGGAAAAGGCGTTTGCCATTTCAGATATTTCAAAATGTCTGTTTCCCAGCAGGGTCCCCTCCCTCAACTCTTGCCTGGGCTGCTCAGTCTTCTACAGCTCCAAGCAGCACCCCTTTCTGGTCGCCAAACTCTGAAATACACACTTCAACGAAATTTTCATCACTTAGGTTTTGCAAGTTGCGAACTGCTGTCTTCCCTGTGGGAGGGGCTGGCTGCCGCTTCTCCCCGGGGCAGGGGAAAAGTCTATAGCAGAGTTCCCAGTTTTGAACTACACTTCAAACCCAACAATCCACCAATTCGCTGTGCATCTCCAGCTGTCCATGCACTCCAATAATTCACACGGTGGAAGATCCACAACTCCCTCCCTCTCACCTGTTGTTCTGCAAGAGATGGGTTATGCTACAGCCTCGATCGCCATCTTGCTCTGCCTCCCTCGCATTCCTTGTTTTTAAAGAAATCTGTGCTCCGATTTTACTAAGGAGGTCTCTACCAAGTAAGGAGTAAGGGCAGTCTGGGATGACCATAAGTGCATGTGACACTCGGCCTGCTCCTATGTGTACTGTTCTCCAGGTAGTCCACGAGTATTGTTTCATCCCAGTGACACCCTGCACGCAGGATTTCTTGGAGGCTAACATGCCTCTACTTTTAACTAGGACTGAGTGTTGTGCACCTGTATCAACTAAGAAGTCTGTTGGTTCCCCTTCCCCTTTCAGGGTTACTCAGGGCTCAGGGAGGGGATCCAAACCCTGTCCCCTCTAGTCACTGAGTTCCCCAGGTTCTAGAACATGGGCTCAGTTTCGAGGGGGGTCTGCATTGTCCTTTTTTTTTTGAACATTCTCTGGGTCAGTGGCCAGTCTCCCCACAGTATGCACACTGATCCCTCTGTAACCAAGGTTGACCCCCACCCCTACCTCCTCCGCTGGCCAGTTTCCACAGTCTCTGCTCCTTCTCCTCGGAGCCACCTACCATGTCGGTGAGCAGGATTTTAGCGAGGTCCTTGCTTTGCTTATCACTGGCACACGTCTGTTTTTCCTCTGGGCTCTCTTGGTTGTTGTATACTTGTTCAGCCACTACTAGCAAGTCCTGCAAGGACTTTTCTGACAGCCTGTCTATTCTCTGAAGTTTTCTCTTAATGTCAGGAGCTGACTGATTTTAAAAAGCCATCATAACAGCTGCCTTACTATTCTCCGCCTCTGGATTGACAGGCGTGTAGGTGCGGAAAGCCTCCATGATCCCCTCTAAGAAGGCAGCGGGGAACTCATCTTTCTCTTGCTGTACACGTCCTACTTTGGCCAAATTAGTTGGCTTCCTTGCCGCTTTATGGAGAACCCCCCCATTAGAGTCTGGTGGTAGACCCGGAGTTTCTATTACCTTCTGCTGTATTGAAATCCCAGTTTGACCAGGTCAATGGGAACACGGCATCAATTAATGCCGGGTTTATGGTAGGCTGCCCATTGTTGTCTAGGATGGACTTCTGTGCCTCTGCCAAGATTCGGTCCATCTCCTCAGTAGTGAAGATGGGTGAAAAGGATATAATCTAATAGATCAACAAGGGTGGTGGGTGTTTCTGAAAACTTAGGGTTTTGCATTTTCCAGTTGTATAGGTCACTAGTGGTGACAGGCCAGTAGTGCAAAGTTTCCTTCTCAGGACGACCTACTGCCCAGAGTGGTAAGGCAGTAGAATTGGCCACAGCCTCCCTAGACTGTCCAGATGTGTCCTATAAGGCCCTCCTACGGGTATGTGGTGGACTACCGACAGGTGGCATTGCTGCCACTTCAGCCTCTCCTGGTACTAGCTGCGCATTAGGGCGTGCTTGGCTCAAGGGATGGTAGGGCAGGGGAAAAAGCTCTTCCAGGTCCACCCCACCTGGCATAACAGGATACAATGGGGTGGAGGCAGAGGGTTTAGTCTCTTTGGGCTTAGGTTTTTCCCACAGGGCAAACACTGTGCTGGCCTCAGTTTTCACCAACCGGGGTGGTAGGATACTTTTCAGCCAGGGAGGGGGGTCCTCAACCAGGTTCTGCTAGGTGGTAATGTACAGGACCTGGTCGGGATGGCCCATCCAGGCCTGTAGACAACATCTTTGACCTGGAGGATAAAGGGGAGGTGAAAGGTTCCTTCAGGTGGCCATCCAACATTGAAGGTCAGCCATTCATTCCTGCAAAGGGTTTCAAGTTTATTTTTCTTCATCATGACACCCAGGTTCTGGGCTTGAGCCTGGAAGTCCTGGAAGTGGTCAAGGATAAGTGAAAGGGGAGTTTTCTGAGTCCGTCCCGTCATCAGAGTCACCCAGCTAACACACAACACATCACATACAATACAAAAACAAAGACAGACATGGCCGCAGACTGATTTGAAACAAAACTGAAAGTGGATGGACGGCCTGGTGCTCATCTGTGGGTGCAGCCTTCTCCTACTCAAAAGCCCTAAGAGGATCGATTCCATGTGATCCCCACTATAGGAGACTGGGGATTCCACATTTCAGTCTTCCCCCAGAGAGGTGAGAATGTCTTTGGTTACCTCTGGCCAGTGGCCCTCCAGTGAGTCCGCTTAGGCTGTCTTCCCCCCACAACCCAAAACCTGCGCAGCCCAGAAAAAAAACAAAATCCACTCACCACAAAGACAAAGACATGAACACTTACCAGCTCTCCAGGTAGAGTCTCTCAGGATCTTGGGGATCCCAGAAGAGCCTCCAAATGTTTTGCCAAGAATCGGGGTCCCCAACAACCATACAAGAGAGCCAGACAACGGTGCAATCACATGAGGGCATTTTATTCAAGCTCAAGCCTAGGCTGCTGGCACACCCAGATGCAGCTGGGACCAAGAGCCCTGTGCTCGCGGTGCATAGGGATTTTATTGGGAAGATATGGGGTGGGGTGGGGTGGGGGGTGGGGGAAGAAGTGTAGTCTCTGGATTGGTTATTCCTTGTGCCTATACTAAAGTTTAAAGCTGATTAGGTCCCACCAATTTTAACGGTGGGGGGAGGGTGGGCAGATGCATTCCAGGAGATGGGGAGGGTGTGGCTTACTAAAAGACGAGACTGGGGACTTTCAGGTTTGCTCCAAAAATGGAAGATGAAAGCTCAGAATGGCCCTGGGTCCTTCACCACCAGCCTCTGCTCTTCCTGCGCCTGTTAGCCTCACATATTATAGGTTCCAGCAGTCCTTCTAATCTAGTGGTTCTCAATCTTCCTAATGCCACAGCCTTGTAACTATTAAATACAGTTCCTGTGGGTCGTGATCCACAAGTTGAGAACCACTGTCACTATCCTCTGCTCATGATCTGGCCTGTGCCATGGACACATGTTTTTCCTCTTCTCTTTCCCTCTTTTTCCTGGACTCTCTGCTTCTCACTCTCCAGAATCTCCTCAGTGTCCCTCTTCCTAGAGACTTTCATTGTCCTTCCCATTCTGGGTCTGATGCCTATCCTCTTGATTCTCTATTCCAATATAGGTTAGATTCCTGTTGCATTTACAGAATTCTGACTGGTTGGAAATATAAGAAAATATGAAACTTTGTCTGGGCTATTCCTCTGTGAGCTCCATATGTGTAAAGGACAAATAGCAACACAGGAGGTTCACTAAAATCGAAAAAGTGACAAATATGAAAACTTTTGAAAGTATTTGTTAGGTGATACATTTATGAGCCAAAAGAAAGTTTGAAGTTATTATTTAGGAAACAGCAAGAAAAATCTTAATATGGCTTTCTTTTAGCATCACTGAATATGTGCTTCTGACCTTATGCTGTTCTACCTTTGCCTATTACTGATTACACTAATCAGATTTATGTTTTCCAGAAATGTCATCAAGCCACACGCAATAAAGATGGTTCCAGTCCATGAACCCCTGTATCACTCTCCCTCTGCAGAAACCCTAACTGCCTCCTTCTATCATCACCCTATTCAACAGGAAGCAGTTAGATTGAGTCTTTGCCCTTTTCCCCCCACAGTAGTTAGAGTTTCTACTTGGAGAGGGAGAATTGATG
>CAUYON010009003.1:0-14399 GCA_963573935.1 Arctocebus calabarensis
AGGGAGGGCAATTGGTGGGATCACACCTATGGTGCATCTTAGCAGGGTACTGGGGAAACTTATTAAATGTAGAGTATCAATGTCTTTATATAGTGATCAAGAAAATGCCATGAAGGCTATCTGTAACAGTACTATCAAAACATTTCTGAAGGTATATGAATCGTGCCCTATGATTGCACCAATGTACAGAATTATGATTCAATAAAATTATAAAAAAAAAAAAAAAAGAAGAAGGAAGGATTTAGGGAACTGAGCAGAGAGTACATGATTTGGGACAGAGCCCTTGGAAGAACAGACGAGAGTTTGTGACTTTCCTCTGAGTGTAACATCAGCTTCTAACCTCCTCTTCTGTGACAGCTTGCCTGGTTGACAAAACTTCCAGGGAGGGGACAGATGACAACTGAGTTCCTTTTGGATGATCTATCTTTAGGCACATGGAGTTCAGAGTAAGTCTCTCCTCTCCGAAGTTACTATTTTTCCAGTGCCTTTAGCTCAAAGTAATTAATCCATATATCAAAGTAGCATATTTGGGGGTGGCATTTCCCAAACTCCATCATGAAAAGCTGGAGAAAAGTGAGAAAATAAAGAGGAATGCTGTTGTAGTTAGGTGAAAAGGGAGATCTCTCTGGGTCCAATTTACCCCTATACACACACACACACACACCCCTGAAGGATGAATGTTTCTGTTCCCCCTCAGCCCCAAGACTTGCTCTTAAAGATCATCCTTCAGATTAAGTGTTTAGTAATATTTTTCTGGAGTAAAATGAAATTCACACAAGAAAAAGTGCCAAGAATTTCACCCCAGAATATGGCTCCCTGGTATACTGAGTACTTTGAATTAAAGCCCTTAGAAATCAACAGACTGTAGAAGGGGCTTTCCCCCTCTCTACCACAAAGACCAGACAGACCAGCCCCCAGGAGGAACACTGCAGTCCTCCCAGCAGAAATTTCATTACCCATTGCAGAAAAGAAAACCAAGAATGTAACCACACCTGAACAGCTTTCACAAGATAATATCTGTCTCTAAGGACCACTCAGATTCCAAAGAGAGCTATTTACAAGCTAATCTCTGTTTCCCATCCATTCATTTTCTCTCTAGTATTCATTTATTGCCCCTCAACAGAATTCCTCTTCTCCCTCTGGAGACCTGTTTTGGGAGGATCCGAGACTCATCCTTTTCTTTTTTAGACAAAGTCTCACTTTGTCAGCCTCGGTAGAGTGCTGTTCTGTCAAAGCTCACAGCAACCTCAAACTCTTGGGCCCAAGCAATTCTCTTGCCTCAGCCTCCCAAGTACCTGGGACTACAGGCCACCACAACACCTGCCTATTTTTTTAGAAACAGAATCTCGCTCTTGCTCAGGCTGGTCTCAAACTCCTGAGCTCAAGCAATCCACCCACCTCAGCCTTCCAAGTTTTGGGATTACAGGCATGAGTCACCACGCCCATCCCCCCATCCTTCTTATAATCTTAAAATAGCATATGAGCTTCTGAACCCCATTGGGAAACTGGGCAATCACTCTGTGATTCTTCTCATGTGCACAGTAACAATAAATTCGCATGCCTTTTCCCTTATTAATCTGCCTTTTTGGTGAGTTAATTTTTTAGCAAACCTCCAAGGACACAGAGGAAGCTTTCCCTTTACCCACACACAAATAATATTTAAACTTCTGTCTAACTCTAACTTTTGGCATGAGAGGCTATCAACAAAAGCTGATAATTCTGGTATGGTGGCTCATGCCTGCAATCCTAACACTCTGGATAGCTTGAAGCCAAGAGTTTAAGGCCAGCCTAAACAAGACCCCATCTTCATAAAAAATAGAAAAATTGAACAGATACGGTGGCATGCACCTGTGCCAGTTACTTGGAAGTCTGAGGTGGGAAGATCACCGGAACCCAGAAGTTTGAGGTTACAGTGGGTGACAAAGCAAGACCCTATTTAAAAAAGAAGAAGAAGAAGAAGAAAAAGCTGATAAATCAGTTTAACTCCTGGCACAGCAATCTGCACACTGAAGGGTAGCAGAGTGTGCCACCTACAATGTGCCACTTTGGCATAAGGGTTATTTTGAAAAGTGCAGTAAGAATAATGATTGGGCTGGTGCGGTGGCTCACACCTGTAATCCTAGCACTCTGGGAGGCCAAGGCAGGAGGATCACTTGACCTCAGGAGTTTGACCCCAGCCTGAGCAAGTCTCTACTAAAAATGGAAAAATTAGCCAGGTGTGGTGGTAGGCTCTTTTAGTCCCAGCTACTCAGGAGGTTGAGGCAGGGGATCACTTGAACCCAGGAGCGTGAGGTTGCTGTGACCTAGACTGATGCCATGGCACTCTAGCATGAGACCCTGTCTCAAAAAATAAAAATTAAAAAAAAAAAAAGAATAATGATTAATCATATAGGCTCCTTTAAAGTCTATTTTGCCAGAAGTTTTAATAAGGAATCTCAGACCAGACTTTTAAAAGCCTCTCAAGTCTAGGAAGACAAACCAAGGACTCACCAACAGACTTCTCTTCTCAAGGTTCCCAAAACATTCTTAGGTTCCTGGAACTGCCAGAAAGTGAACTACGCCCACCCCACCCAGTGAGGCTAGAAGCCCTGTAAACAAGTTACCAGGCCCAATTTTTTTCCAAGGGGCTTTATTGGCTCTGTAAAAATCAACCATAATTCCTTCAAACTACCTGTTCATATCTGTTTGTAGCACATCATTTGCAAATATGACATTCATGTCAAAGTCTTAATCATGTCCTGTTAGAAGGAGAACACATTCTTACTTCACTTATGCAAATAACTATAATTTCATGAAAACAAGAATTCTGAAGTTTCTCAAATTATCAGTTTAGGGATCAGGTAGGAGAAAAAAATAAATGTTTTTTGTTTAAAAGTATAGAACCTACCAAATTGCTATACATGCTTGAAAAAAAAGGGTTAAGTTTTTCCTATCTCTGGAAAATAAAACATTAAAGAATCAGCAATGTTTCAAACAAAAAGCCATAAATACTGTATTCATCATTTAGTCCCACGTGCAATAGTAATTCTTGTATTGCTTGATCTTGATTTAGCAGTTTTATCAATCAGTTTCTCCTTTAGAGTTTTAGAAATTCTCACTTCATGCAATGGTGTGATGCTAAAGTAACCAGAAACCTGAAATTGTCAGTCTTTTCCATAAATCCTTGTAAAGAAAGTGCTTTTGGATTATAGTTGCTTGGGCAAACATTCAGGATAGCACCATCGTCAAACCAATTAACTGTCTGCACATGACAAATGACTTAAAATGGAGGTGGTTAAACATCTAATGAGAGTTCATCATAATTCAATTAACAAGAAAATTTGGTTATTGATGTGACATATCATTTCAAGATAACCAGAAGTATGACTGATAACAGTATACTAAGACATAATCAGATTTCTAGGAATTTTATACAATTTCTATAAGACATAATATATACTCGTACAAATATGGCATAAAGAAACTTAAGCTTTGCTTCTTAATTTGATAATGCTTCCCATGCGATTTAACTTACCAAATAAGTGTAATTATTTAACATATTTCTTTTTATAAGGATCCCTCTCTGCACATCAACAATTTTTAAAAGTATTTTCCATGGGCTGGCCTCTGGAAAAATCCCCAAATTAGTTCAAGGTTAAACAACTTACATTTAGATTTTGATTAGGAGAAGTTTGTCAAAAATGTCAAAAAATTTAATTTAAAATACTCAATTAAAATGCATCTCAGGTGCCTGTGAAACAATACTGTTATCCATTCAACCAATGTGACAGTTAGAATACTACAGATTACACAAAGTTATAGTTGTAGAAAACATTACCTCTCACTTTTCTTAAGTAATCAAAGACCTGATAAAGACATGAAACACAGAAAATTACTTTGGTAAACAAAACAAATAATCCCCCCAATCTTTGTTTTCTAGGTATATTACTTAGAAGGTAAAGAAAGACCTTTCAGGATGGCTCCTGTGGCTCAATGGACAGGGTGCCAGCCCCATATACTGAGGGTGGCAGGTTCAAACCTGGCCTCAGCCAAACTGCAAAACAAAAAATAGCCAGGCATTATGACAGGATCCTGTAGTCCCAGTTACTCAGGAGGCTAAGACAAGAGAATCACCTAAGCTCAGGAGTTGGAGGTTGCTGTGAGCTGTGACACCACAGCACTCTACCAAGGGTGCTAAAGTGAAACTATGTCTCAAAAAAAAAGAAAAACCTTTCATAATCTCATAAGAATAGACCAATAGTCCAAGAAAATTTTGTCGTTTTAACAGAAAGAATACCAAATTTTACTTTTGCATTTATATGGTACTTTTAATATTAAAGCTAATGATAAGTCCATTCAACTTTTGCCAGCTTGACCACACAAGATTCTGTCTTCCCAGCATTCTATATCCACGTAGTTTTTGACTTTAATTCTCCTTTTTCATTCTAAAGCAATATTTAACCTCCAAGCTAAAAAAAAATTACTTTCCTCAACAAAAACACATCTTCATACCTCATACCTCCTCTTACCAAAAGTACATCTCCTTTCCTTGTATACAGAATTGTTTCTCTTCTTTCCAGCAGCTTTAATTGCATCTATTAATTAGCATTCTTAACCCTGTTGGCTCTAATTTCTACTGAAAAGTACAAATTAAACAATTGTGTAAAGTATCACAAGAATGGAAAAGCAAGTGTCGAATGTACTCTATTCTAATATGAAACTAGTAGATGACGACTACATGCCCACAACAGAGAAAAACTGAATTAAACTCAGTGAAGAGGGGAGGAGGCAGGAGGTTTGGCAAGCTCTCACCAGGATGTGGCACACCTCCCGGGTGAAGGGCTCCACTACAACTTGGACTTTATATAACAAATACCACAAACAATATATCCTAATCATTTGAACCCTCCTATTAATCTGAAATTAAAAAAAAAATTTAATTGTGAACTGTCTGGCACATGCTAACATTCTGTAGATTGGCAGATTTATGCATATACAGTTTCACAATTTCTAGAAACATGATTTCTCATAGTACCATTTTTCAATGTGGCACAGGACATGTTTATTAACAGACCTACATCTTTGGTTGTTCTTCTGGCAAATGAGATGAGTTAGCTTTTGCCACTCACATAGCTAAAACTTTTTACTAATATTTGTAGAAAAAAAACTTAAGGTTTTTTATTTGTCTGTTTTTTTGTAAATAATACTCTCTCTCTTTATTTTCTTTTTCCTTCTGGTAAGGGTCAGTTCCCCAAATTTCATATCAGTATTTTGAAAAGATAGTCTCCCTGGTCCTAGAGGAAGACAAGGCAGAAAATTTATATCTAAAAGGCATAGAAAAGGGACTTAAGTTTTCTCTGAGAAAGAGTTTTAGGGTATATTTGCCTGTCGCCAGAGTTCAATCTTATGGAGGGTATGGAATGAATTTATGGTCTAAGACTGAGGAGACATCTAGAGCTGGCTGAATGTCTCCAAAGGCCATCTGAATAGTAGTCCCCAGCTACTTGGGAGGTGGAGACAGGAGACTCGCTTGAGCCCAGGAATTGGGGGTTGCTGTGCCACAGCACTCTACCCAGGGCACAGCTTCAGGCTCTGTCTCAAAAAAAAAAAACATTCATGAAGTTCCAAAATTATCTTCAGAAAAATAGTGCCAGCAAGGACATGGACAGAGTTGCTAGTCAGCAGGGGATTGGGAAGAGAGTTTTAGACAACTGAGAACTTCTCAGGGAGAAGCAAGATCCAATAGAGAAAGCACAGAGGCCTTATGAAAAAAGTTGCTCCAATAAGGCTCTATCAGAAACTAACTTGAAAGCAAAGATATATCTATCAAGTGACACAAGACCAAAACCAAAACTGGTAAGCCTTTTTTTTTTTTTTTGAGACAGTCTCACATCACTCTATCGCCCTGGGTTGAGTGCTGTCATGTCATAGCTCACAGCAACTTCAAACTCTTAGGCTCAAGTGATCCTCTTGTTTCAGCCTCTCAAACAGCTGGGACTACAGGTGCCCAACACAAATGCCCAGCTAGTTTTTCTATTTTTAGTAGATTTTTTAAATTAAATCATAGCTGTACATTAATGCAATCATGGGGTAAAATGTGCTGGTTTTATATACAATTTGAAATATTTTCACCAAACTGGTTAACATAGCCTTCATGGCATTTTCTTAGTTATTGTGTTAAGACATTTATATTCTACATTTAGTAAGTTCCACTTGTACCCTTCTAAGATGCACTGTAGGTGTGGTCCTACCAATTACCCTCCCTCCACTCATCCTCCCCCCTTCCCCCTCCCCTCCAACGGGATCTCTCTCTTACTCAGGCTGGTCTCAAACTCCTGAGCTCAAGCAATCCACCAAATTCAGCCTCCCAAAGTGCTAGGATTACAGGCACCACACCCAGCTCCAGTAAGTTTTTTAAGACTTAAACCCAATAAGCCTTTTATAGCTTAACCCTGGACTCAAGTCATATCTCCAAAGAGGGTACAAAGATATAGCTCTCCCAAGATTCAGAGCCACGTCCCTGACATAGCCGAAAGAAAGACTTAGACAACTCCATAGAGAGCTGTCCACAGTTGGTAAGATGCTTGCTGCAAATGGGGTACGGCCCCCATTTCTGTCTGCCCTTCTGTCTGCATGGCTACCTGCACATGCAAGCCTGATAATCTACTTGCCACAATATGCTGAAACCCAGTTCTTAGCTCCCAACATGAGCACAAAAGCAGTGGCTGTTCACAGGAGGAAAAGCTGAATCCTAATGGGTACCCTAAAACCAGAGTCACAAGCCAAAAATTAATTTTTTTAATTTTTTTGTTTTTGCTAATGCAAATTTAGAAAGGAAGGTAATAGAGAAATGATGACTTTTTTTCTCTCAAGCAGGTACTACAGATAAAGACCGGGGAGTGCTGGCTTTGGGAAGAAATCTTACCCTGCCTTCTAGCAGTTTTCCCAGGTCCCATCTGCAGGACCAGGAGAGAGGGGGGTGTGTTCTAGAGATCCCTTCGAGGTTTCCAGAACTGTAGGAGAGGAAAAATCATTTTCTCGCTACACTTTCTAGTTCTTAGTTGGGATTAAATACAGAAAAACAAAGAGAAGTTTAATAAAATGTATAGTTCATGTGTACACAGGAGATACTCAGGCTAAATGAGTAAATCTGTAAGAAGTGGCTTTGAGTTCAGGAAATGCCATGTTCAAGTGCATGGGTGGGTAGGGGTGGGGAAGTAATAGGGAATTGTCTTCTTTCTCCTTCAAGAAGAATTTCCAGGGAATTGGAGTCAATCTCCTCCAGGTACAGAGAAGGAGACTCCCTTAAAAATGGAGATTTTCTTTTCTTTTCTTTTTTTTAATAAATTTCAGATTAACAAATTATTGTGCAAATGATTAGGTTACATTGTTTCTTAGGTAAAGTTCAAGTTGTTGTTGATCCCTTCACCCAGGGAGTGTGCTGTGTATCCTTCAATTGTGCCCATCAGGGGTGAGTTTACCAATTCCCTTCCTTCTGTCCCTCTCCCGCTCTTGAATTTAATTGTGTTTTTCTCTCATGTAGGCATGTGGTTATTTATCTATTGGTTTTATACTAACACTGAGTACATTGGATACTTGCTTTTCTATCCTTGTGATACTTAACTAAGGAAAATGTTCTTCAACTCTATCTAGGTTAACACAAAAGACGTGACATCTCCATCTTTTTAATGGCTGAATAGTATTCCATGGTATACATATACCACACTTTATTAATTCATTCCTGTTTGATGAGATTTTCTTTATAGATATAAATTTCTCTCATAAACAGTAACTTCTACTTTTGTCTTCAGAACTTCCGTTTCTGTTGTTTCCCAAACAAACAGTTCAATATAATCCTTATGCCAAAGAGGCATATTTATAGTGGCAGAGTCTGGTCTCCTGTAGTAATACTTGGGAGTGGTTGTGTCCTGAGCCCCATCAAGAGTATCACAGAAAACAGGAGAATACCAATAAACAACACTGTAAAATAATCAACAAGAACAAATATGAGGAGTAGCTACTGAAAAATGAGATCTCTTGCTGAGAACAATTTCGATAGTGTGTTTAGGTGGAAAGCCTTACTGTGATGAATCAATGGTAATCAAGGACTAAGGAAGCAAAAACATCAAGTGTAGATTACTGCTCTTTCAAATCAGCTGATAGCTAAGGGAGATAGAGATCATAGAAGATAAGGCACCATTGAGGAAGAGTAAACAACTGAACAACCAACAGAGTAAGATTCCTGAGGACGAGGATTGGGGGGTGGAGATCATAGCATGGAGAGGTAATAACCACAGAGCAGGGAGGATGCAGAATTGTTTATGAGGGCTCTATTCATCTTCTTCTGCTGTGTAACAAATGCCCACAAATGTAACAATTTAAAACAACACCCTTTATTAATTCATGTTTCTGTAGATCAGAAGCATAATGTGCCTGGTGTCCACTGAAAAATGGCAAGGTTTATACAACTAGAAAGGAAAGCTTTGTTTCTGGTAAAGAGTTGCAGCCTGCAGGGTAATCATCCTGATAGGTTGGGAAGCAATAGCCTTGGGCAGAAGAGAGAAAGGCTGTGGGAACAGGAATTTAAACTGAGGAGGATGAGTGAATGTACACATTTAACAAGCTATAGAAGGAATCATCAATAATTATAAAAGGAGAAACATCCACATATGAAAATGAGTACCATGCCCCTAAAAAATACTGGCATGGTGGCTCACACCTGTAATCCTAGCACTCTGGGAGGCCAAGGTGGTGGGATCACTTGAGCTCAGGAGTTTGAGACCAGTCTGAACAAAGGCAAGACCCCGTCTCTACTAGAAATAGAAAAAGTGGCTGGCATCGTGGGAGGCTGAGACAGGAGGATGGCTTGAGCCCAGGAGCTTGAGGTTGCAGTGAGCTATGATGATGCCACTGCACTCTAACTACTCTAGCTGGAGCAACAGAGTGAGACTCTCTCTCTCAAAAAAAAAAAAAAAAAAAAGGCAGCATTAGCATGACCCAGGAGTGGAGTTTTCAGCCTTCTGACATCAAAAGGCAAAGCAGAAGACACTGAGGCCAGCAGTTCCCTTGAGCCCAGCAGTTTGAGGTTGCCATGAGCTGGGCTGACAGCATGGCACTCTAGCCTGGGCAACAGAGTGAGGCACTCAGAAAAAGGTGGGTGGGTGGGGCACAGAAACCCTTTGTGTGCATCCTCCATAGACTGGCCATGGTCAGCGGCCCCTTGTCAGGAAGGAAAGCTGGTCAGTTGTACCAAAACCACAAAAAGAAAGGAGCAGAATTAGGTGGATGATTGAAATCAAGTAGTTAGCAAGTCTTATCAAAAGGCTGGTTCTGTTGAATCCTTAGGAAAGAGTAATGGGGGTTATCAAGAGAAAGGATACGACAAGGTGTGTCTGACCTCACATCTCACCACGGCCAGGAACTCAGTTTTAAGGTTTTTCTGTGGTCCCCTTTGCTAAGAGGGGTCTGTTCAGTTGGCTTAGGGCTTAGAATTTTATTTTTCATTCTTACTGGGTTCTCTGGTGTCTCACAGGGTGAAATTAGGGTTCTGGTCAGATCGTAGTTCTCAAATGGGGACTGGGAAGCACTTCCAAGTCCATTTAAGTTGTTGGCAGAATTCATGTCCTTGCAGCTGAAGAGCTAAGGACCCATTCTCTGGCTGCTTATTGGCTGGGGGCCACTCTCAGCTCCTATGGGTCTCCTGCTGTTCCTTGCAAGTAACTTAACAACCCGATGTTTGCTTCCTTGTAAGGCAGCCAGAGTACATCTATCTGACCTCTTCAGTGACAACTGAGAAAAGGCTTTGCTTTTAAAAGGCTCACCTGCTTACATTAGATCCACCAAAGACAATTTCCCTATCTTAAAGTCAACTGATTGGGGGAGGGGGGGTCTTAAACACATCTGCAAAATCCCTTTTGCTTTTGTGAAAAAAAAAAAAAACTAGACAAGTAAGGATACCATTTTATTCAGGTTTTTATAGGGAAAATACCTCCGATCTAACAATTAGAGTATCTCTGCAGGTGGTTTGGTCTTGGAGTTCAGAGAGAGGGGTAAACAAGTTGCAGGTAAAGTGATTTATAGTTGAAGTTGTTTTACAAGGAGGGAAAGTCTCAGTCCATAAGCTAAACAGAAAATATTTTTCTGTGTGGTCCTGGGGACAGACCATTCTCATTTCAGTTAATTAATAAAGAGACAAAACCCCAAGAAATTTGTGAATCTGTGCTTGGTCTTGTGAATAAGTTCATGCAAAGGGAGAAAGGTCTGTGTTTGGTCTTGATACAATTAAATAACAGGGTTATGGCTGGGCATGGTGGCTCATGCCTGTTATCCTGGCTGTCTGGGAGGATCAATTGAGCTCAAGAGTTTGAGACCAACTTAAGCAAGGATGAGACCCCCCTGTCTCTACTAAAAACAGCAAATTAGCCAGGCATCATAAAGGGTGTTTATAGTCCCAGAGGCTGAAGCACAGAGGTCACTTGAACCCAGCAGTCTGAGTTTGCTGTGATTTAGGCTGATGGGCAGCAGAGTAAGACTCTGTCTCAAAAAATAGAAAAAAGAGAAAAGAAAGAAAGCAGAGTTATGCTCTAGTCTTACAGGAATCACAAGAAGGGTTATTCTTTACAGTAACCCCTTTCCTGGAGCACAAAGTTTGGGAGTAGGGGGTCTTAACTGCTGCTATTCTCCAAGAGCACAAGGTTCAGGTGACGTTCAACATGTTCTGGTAAAGTCAGACTTCTGTTCAAGATAAGTGAATATACTTTGCACTGGATAACTTAGAAGGGAGAGTAAACCTGTATGGGGCCAAGCAGACTCTAAGAAAGTCTCTAGAGTCTCTCTTATTGGTGCTATTTCTGCAGATTCAGTTGGATTATCTATTGAGAGTTTGTAAAGAAAGGTCAGTTGTTTCAGAGTCATTAGACATCAGACATCTTAAAAGAGGGTGCCTACAATGAAAAAGAGAAAGATTAATATGAAGTATGTACTGAAGTAAATACTCTCAGGAATTGAAGCAGGCTAACCAGTCCAGTGAATTCCAAGAGGTTGGTGGAACTCAGTGAGTTTCTTTTCTTTTTTCCTTTTTTTTTTTTTTTTTTTTTTTAGCTAAGAAGCTGATGTTCTTGTGGTAAGCATGACCAATATTTTGCCTTCTTCATGGCCCTCACGGCAACTTGTTCAGGGAGACATCCATGACTAGTTTGCTATAGTGATGAGTCTTTGAGACCTTCAAGGTTACATGAAGTCACTGGTTTTTAACTCACAGGACTTCTTCAGATCCTGAAGAGAAAGGCTGGTGCAGCATCTGAAAGGGATCTGGGTGGCCAGGTTTTAGTACTCAGGGATGCTAAGTCACTCAAGAGGGAGAAAAATTAGAAGGCTTTGTTTAGAGGGTTCTAGAGAGATATTGAAAGAAACTAGAAGAGTTGAACATTTGGTAAGTGTTGATAATTTGTACAAGGTAAAAGGATCCAGTCCAAATTACAGATCGATATCTAAACTGGTTTCTCCACAAAGAGGGTTGGGTGATGTATAGGGGGAGTTTGCATATCCATCAATTACCTGCAATTTACAGAATACAAATAGCTCAAAGGCAATAACACTATTGCAATTTAGGACTAGAAGTAGAAATGGGCCAAAGTGCTGTAGTTTTCCACTGAGACACAAAATTTCAGGTCTCTCCCCACTTTAATCAAAGATAATCGTGAAGATAATCCATATTCTTGGTGTGGAAAGTGGCTCCCACCTGTTATCCCAACATTTTAAGAGGCCAAGGTGAGATAGTTGCTTGAGGCCAGGATTTCTAGACCAGCCTGAGCTATAGTGAGCCCATGTCTCCATGGATAAATAAATATATAAATGAAAAAAAGTTTTAAAAATTATTCTTGATTACAAATAAAATTGGTCTTGGCTCAGCGCCTATGGCCCAATGGGCTAAGGCACCAGCCACATACACCTGAGCTGGAGGGTTCGAATCCAGCCTGGGCCTGCCAAGCAACAATGACGGCTGCAACCAAAAAATGGCTGGGCGTGTGGTGGGCGCCTGTAGTCCCAGCTACTTGGGAGGCAGAGGCAGGAGACTTGCTTGAGCCAAGGAATTGGAGGTTGCTGTGAGCTGTGATGTCACAGCCCTCTATCCAGGGTGACAGCTTGAGGCTCTGCCTCAAAAAAAAAAAACAAACAAACAACAAACAAATAAAATTGGTCTCATTGAATTTGACCTGATTATTTATCTAGGTGCAACAAAAATTGTAATATATAATATAATCCTTCTTAAAATTGTGTTCTTGAGAGTTTCATAAGAAATGTCAGTCTGAGAACAGTGACTCACACCTGTAATCCTAGCACTTTGGGAGGCCAAGGCAGGAGACTCACTTGAGCTCTGGAGTTTGAGACTAGCCTGAATAAGAGCGAGAACCCCATTTCTACAGGAAACAGAAAAATTAGTTGGGCCTAGTGATGCATACCTGTAGTCCCAGCTACTGGGGAGACCGAGGCAGGAGGATCAAATAACATACCAGGAATATACTGAGCATTTAGTTAGAAAAGAATGTATTAAGTTTATTAAGTAAAGAGACTCAGTGAATTTGGGGTAGGTCTTAAACATCTGTTTGAGCCCAAGAGGCTGAGGTTGCTGTGAGCTAGGCTGACATCATGGTACTCTAATCTGGACAATAGAGCAAGACTTTTTCTAAAAAAGAAAGGAAAGGAAAGGAAAGGAGGAGTCAGATAGGACATTTGAAAGCCTTTGAAGCCTGATGTCATGCCTCACTACTGGGGAGGCTGGGGAGGGATGTAGTCTCAACTCCTGGGGAGGCTGAGGTGGGATGATCAGATGAGCCCAGGAGTTTGAGACCAGTCTAAGCAACATAGCAAGACCTCATCTCAAAAAAAAAAAAAATCCTCTTGAGCTTGGAACCCAAGCCAAGAACTCACCAATGCAGATTTTACCTACGTTACCTATAAATTTTCATGAATTCCTCCGTTTTCGAAGTCTATAATGTAACCTAAGATTCCTTGGCCTGCTGGGAAGTGACATTCTTTACTCACCCTGTAAACCAGATACCAGTCCAGTTTCCCTAAGCATACTTTGGAACCATTAGGACTGTAAAATTAATCATAGTTCCTCAAAAGTGTCAGGTCATAGCTGATGAAATGTCAAATATGACATCTCATGCAAGGCCTTGGTTGCATAATCAATATTTCTAATGAAGTCTTATTAACAAGAAAGAGACTTTGTTTTGGCGGCAATTTTTTTTTTTTTTATTAAATCATAGCTGTGTACATTAATGCAATCATGGTACAGACTCTTATTGACATTGTGCAAATAACTATATTGTCATACAAATAAGAATACTCACTAAGTTTCCAAATTCTGGAGGGATCCAGCAGGGATAAATGTTTTATTTCTATGTACAAAAGCTTAGATTACTACGTTATCATTTGTTACAGATAGCTCAGAAGGGAAGAGAAAGGAGTTCCTTGTAATCAGAAAATATAACATCAAACATCAACAATACCCCAAATAAACTCCACAATTATCCACCAGTTTATCCAGTCGTATGTGCCTAATTCTCGTTAATCTTGGGTTATCATTTTCAGGAGCTTTTCTGCTTCCGGACTAGAGTTCTAGAAATTCTGACTCAGCCCACTGGTACAAACTCAAAGTTGTTCAAACAATGTCATAGGTAGCCTGTGCCCAAGGAAAGCTGGTCATAGGGCTCCTTCTTCATAGGCCTTGGAAACAGTCTTTGTTAACTCACTCTGGCCTGTGGCTGATTGCAAGTGCTTTATGAGATGCATCAGACTGAAACAAAAAACTATAGATGACAAAAGACTTAAAATGGCTATAGTTATTGCTGATAACTTTCCAAAGCAAAAGATCTCATGAGAGATTATTATAAGAATAATGCCACTGGGCAGCACCTGTGGCTCAAAGGAGTAGGGCTCTGGCCCCATGTGCCAGAGGTGGTGGGTTCAAACCCAGCCCCGGCCGAAAACTGGAAAAAAAAAAAATAATAATAATAATGCGACTGGCAAAGGAATGTTTCTATGGTCTAAAAACAAAAATAATGTCAGCAAAAAAAAGTTGTAGACAAAATATGTACAATAGTAATTAATCCTATGTCCAAATAACATACCATGAATATACTAAGCATTTAGTTAGAGAAGAATGTGTTCAATTTATCACGTAAAGAGACTCAGTAAATTTGGGGTAGGTCTTAAACATCTGTATGGTAACGAAACGCTATATGATATGAATTCCCACTTGAAAACCACTGAACATTGGGTATATATCCTGAAGACCAAAAATCACATCATAATAAAGATATATGTACCCGAATGTTTATTGCAGCCCAATTCATAATTGCTAAGTCGTGGAAGAAGCCCAAAAGCCCATCAACCCACGAATGGATTAATAAATT